>PVIY010016693.1:0-51085 GCA_004026745.1 Myrmecophaga tridactyla | reverse complement strand
GGATTTGTAAAAAAAAAACTATGATATTAGGACATTATGGCACTTATTTTACTGAAGCAGATTTCCTTTGTGGGGTTTGAGAATGGAGTAGTACCAACTCTGGCTACCTCCAGGGAGAGAATGTTGGGTGGCTGATGGTGGGGTAGGTGGGGGAGACCTGATATTGTATCCTCTTTTGAATGCTTTGGATTTGTACTATGTGCAAATACTATCTATTTTAAAATAAATAAATTAAATAGGAGAGTTGTGGCCCAGGCAGCATGAATGTGGGGTGGTGCACAGCAAGGTAAATCCACAGCACCTGAGTGACGACCAGCCGAGCAGCTGGCAGTTTGCAGGATGTGATTCTACTCAGTGTCCTTGGCCTTCGCCTTCCCATCGTCTGGCCCCTTACCAGCATCATCCATAACTTGGCAATGGATGTCTTTCTATACAGTGAAAGGGACACCCTTTGAGACCTCTGGCCAAGGAAAAGCTCAGTGATGGACACACTGGGAGCAGATGGACTGAGGGCTCCAGTTGACCTTTCATGGTAAGTTCCTTGGCATCATCTCTCCTACTGGACTCGGTCTACGCCTTGGCCAGCTTCTACACCAAGTCAGAGGCTGATCATGTCCTCATCAACTCAGCCTCAACTGGTCAGTGCACTGCTTCCCAACCTGCTCCAATTCCATGGGGTTGGACCCTTTGGCATCAACAAGTACTGAGGGGGTGGGGCTGGGGCCAGCTCTACTGGCATGGGGAAAGCACCAGAACAAAGGGCTGTGACATCCTTCGTTCTTCTTCATATTATCGTCTATGTTCTGAAAGCTTGAGAACTGTATAAACTTTCTCAAATTCCCAGGAAGAGAGGAGATTGGAAATGGTGCACCCTGGGCCCAGCCCTGCTAGGAGCAGGGTTCCCTGAATCATGCTCGGCAGGGGATATAAGAGCCAAATCCCTCTTCTCCGCATGCAGCTTATTGGGTGATTTAAAGTTTTTAATATCTTCCCCCTCACCACCTTTTCCACTTTGCAGTGTTTTATTTTTATATTAAGGGTATTTTTTCTAAACAAGTAAATAAAATAAAATAAAAATGACAACAGAGCCTGAATCCATGTAGCTATGTTGCTGATGAAGCAGTGTGTTCACTAACCATATGTATTTGTTTGTTTGTTTGTTTTTGGTGTCCCTGGGTGAGCCCAAACACTCACCATATTTTATAACCAATTTGTGTGACTTAACTTGCTAGGCATTTAGCAGGAGTCCAGGTTGACCAAACTAAGGAGAGATTGGTATGGGAGTGGTTTTCTCTGGCACTCCTATTTGATGTGTCATTGCTAGGATAAATTTACGTTGCCATTTGGCTAAGTGTCCATACTAGAGATCCAGGTAGGTGGCCTTGCCTGAATATACATCCAGGGGACACCAGACGAGAGATGGTGCCACCAAAGTTCAGTTGTTCTGAATATAAATAGTATCTGAACCTGGTTCTTTGTGGCGTTCCTGAGTAATTACTACATGTCAGTTACTGTCCTCAAAACTCTAGATATAATACCTCACTTAGTCCTAAAACAACACTCAGAGCTATGTATTGTCATGCCCATTTTATAGATGAACAAATTGAGGCCCAGAGAGGTTAAGTCAATTGTCAAGGACACCAAACTCAGGGGAAAGAATAACAACACTAGCCTGCTGACAGGTTCTGTACTGCCTTAGTGACAATCACGTGAGTAGGATGAGGCAGAGCAGAGAAACAAGGACAACAAGGTGACAATGAGAGTGGCATCCGTCAGCAACTCTTAATTGGAGAAAGGTGGCTCAGCATGGGCAGAGACAGGAACTGCAGCAGAGAACGTGTGTGCACTTGGGGAATTCGGGGGAGGCAGAGCAGAGGTGCTCCCAGTGGCTGTGCAGATCATCAGTGTTTCTCTGAGGTCCTCAGGAGCAGATTCTAAGCACGTGGAGGCAGGGACATGTGGAGAATGTGCAACTTTAAAAAATATCCTCCACCATGCAGATTCTTCTTAGGCACTGAATAGCTGTTCACATTTGCTATATAATTTTTAAATGGCTATATGTCTTATTGGTTCAGTTTTCTTCTCCCAAACTTATTCAAGTACCGAATAAATGGAAGGATGAATCTTGCTCCTGGGTTGGAAGATTATTAACATGGTAAATATATCAATTTTAATCTAATCTTTAAATACAATATAGTTATAATAAATCCCACTTCTTTAGGGAACTTAACAAGTAGCTTATCTTTTCTTGAGTAATGAAGATGTTCTAAAATTAGTCATGGGTTTGTATGCACAACTATGTGATGATACAGTGAGCCAGTGATTGTGTATTTCAGATGGTTTGTATGGTATGTGAATATATCTCAATAAAACTGAATTTAAAAAATTCACTGGGAAGCATCAGGGGGTTGAAGAGCCATAAAGAATTTGAAAAAGTATTTTGCAAATACTATGTCTGCCTGCCAGATATAAAAGTAGATCATGAGGCTATAACAATGAAATCAGTTTGCTACTGGTATAGTGATAGAATGACAAAATAAGGAATAGAACGGAGAGTGTACAAACTGACCACATCCTCCAAATACATACAGGCTTAATTATGTGTTAAATATGTAATTCACACCAGTAGGGAAAGAAGGGATGGAATATTCAATAAATGGTGTTAGGGAAATTGATTAAAAAGGCTTAACATTCAGACAAGCAAACAAATAAACATTTAAAAGCTGGAGCCCAAATTCTCATAATCAACCTCAGATGGATTAAGAAGTTGAATGTAAAGATATCACCATAATAATATTAGAAGGAGATGATATTGTAGTATTATTTTTATGGTCTTGGAATACAAAAAACTTTTTTTTTGTCCTTAACATGCTACCCAGATTAAAAATACATATATAGGAAAAGGCCAATAGATTTTGTACCTAAAAATTTAATCTTCACTGTGCAAAAAGAGTACATGAGCAAAGTTGAAACAGAAATGTCACCTGAAAAATATATTTGAAAGATATAGGACAAGAGAATTCCATAATTCAATAAGAAAAATGTAAACAACTTAACAGAAAAATGGGCAAAGTTTATACATTTCCAGAAGAAAAAAATGGCTAATAGATCATTACTATAATGATGCTTTACCCCATTAGTAATAGGAAAGAATTTAAAACACTGGGACATCGTTTTTGTCAATCAGATTAATAAAATTAAAAAATACATATATTACTCCCACACTGGCAAGTAATAGATAGCTTTAATTATGGGTAAAACAGGTATTCTCTTCTACTAGTGGTGCAAGTGTGAAGTGGTACCACCATTTTGAAGGGTTATTTGGCAATATCTATCAGTAGGTGAATTGTATATAATAGCCTTTACTCCAGCAACTGCACTTTCTGTATGAGGATGTTCTCTTCTCCTGTAATACTATCTGTAATAGTAATTTTTTTTTAAATAAATGGGACCTGCCCCAAAATGCATCAAGAAGGATTTGTTCAAACAAATTATGGTCATCCTTTGGAATCCAGTGGATTCTTATGCAACAATTATAAATGATGACGTGTCTATATTTGTGTTGACATAGAAGAAAGGTGAGCTATATTATTAAAAACTAATTGCAAAATAATTTCATTTTTATATATAGGCATTCCTCTCTTTTCATGGTGGTACAGGAACATAAAAATAACCATGCAAGCTGAAATCATGCAACATGATCTTCATAATAAATGGTGGGAAAATTATTTAGTGAACTTTAACAATTTTTGTTACATCACTAAAAACTCTTCTCTCAGTTATAAATGTATAGGAAAACAAAAAAATAGTAAAACTAATAATCACTTGATGCACTGTCATTTAAAATTAAAGAAACTTTGAGAATTAAATTGTATTGTTTCTTGGTACAAAACTTATCATGAGTAGTTTGAACCATATGTACCTTTATGATTTATGATACAGAGTGAGTATTTTTTTCTATGCCTTGGTAAATTTTTATATTTTTTTCTAGGTTTGGATCAGCTTCCAGCATTTTATTTTTGTACTTTCAATGCCTTGAAATATCTCCAATAAGTCTTTTAATGTGAAATTTTTGGTTGGCATTACTTCCTCTGGGACATGTTTATCCTTTTCGTCACAACCACTTCCCTCATTCATTTCTGTAAGTTTGCCTTTACAGAGTTCCCCTGGATGCTTCTCTAGAGTCTCTTGAGTGGCTGTAGTGTCAACATCCCCAGTCAGCTCTTTCTTCTCTACCTCCATTCAGGTTTGCCTGGAATTTTACTTCCTGTGTCATCTCTTCAGATTTCCTTGCTGCACTTCCATCTTTGTTGACCAATTTCCTCTGCTGATTATCTAATTTTATAAAAACATCCCCTGGGTTTATTATTAGGAGACAAAGAGGAAGCAAAACCACACCCTGTGCTGTCTATCATAAACTGAGTAACAGATTCTGAAAAGAAGTGGCATGACTGTTCACTGATCATGATATACATCTGCTATTTGTGGATCAAAAAGCCAGCAGTGACATTGGCATTTGACGCAACTACTCAGAGTTAACACAATATGGTGATTGGAATTTGAACTGTGTTTGTGGGGAATCAGTGTTCTTTAGCTAAACTGTGGTAATTGAAAATCATACACATGATGAGAATAGTGCAAAGTAACGGTTGCCTGTATAGACACACAAATTATGTAACGTAAGAGTGCGTGTGTGTGTGTGTGTGTGTAGAAGGAGAGAGATAGAGGGAGGGTGAAAGAGGAGAGGAGAGGAGATTTTTATCACCTGGGCTACAATTTCTGGGAAATATCCTTTCAGTATGTACATTTCTGTATGGTTTGCTTTTTTTTTTTCAACAAGCATGCATTAATTCTATAATCAGAAAAGCATTCCTATCAACAGACATGTCCAGATAACTTTTTTTTGCAAAGGTTCTCATTAATTTTGAAAGAGAAAGAAGATCAGGATTAACTCCCAGTAAACCAGAAAATCTAAACAAGGAGAAAATTAAATCTGGCAGCCTGTTTGTGTGTGTGTGTGTGTGTGAATATTCCCATCTAAGTGCTCAGAAAGCTAAGTGTTGCAAATTGGGGGGGTCTTAAATAGGAGAAAACAGAATGTTGTAGCTTCCTATGATATAGTTTGATTATCACCCTCATAAATACTACCTCAGCCACATACCAACTAACTATACTGCTGTGAACTTAATATTTTTCTTTACATTGGGTTCAAATTGCCTCACTTCTCTGGACTTAGCTAAGCAATGATACTTTGGAAATCATGGGTTTGATCACTACTTCTAGTTGTTATTTTTTTACTAATACAGTTCAGAATGAATAGACTTAAAAATAGGGGGTATGGGTGGTGCAACAGTATGTAGTGTCAGAGTTCTCGCCTGCCATGCCGGAGACCCAGGTTCGATTCCCAGAGCCTACCCATGGCAAAAAAAATAAAAATAAAAAATTATTGCTTAAATAGGGGGTGCAAAGGTGGTTCAGTGGTAGAATTCTCGCCTGCCATGCAGGATATCTGGGTTCGATTCCTGGCCCATGCGCTTCCCCCCTCTCCTGACCTCCCCTTTCCCCAAATTCAACAAATGGTGCTGCAAGAATGAAATGTGATCCCTACCATACAGCTTATGCATGCATACATACATAATACAACAATAAGCTCCTTTGGATACCAGCTAAAAGCCTTCCCATACTGGGAAATGAATACCGATAAAGTGGAAATACATAAAGAGGAAAAGGTGAGCAAGCAAAGGAGAGCTTCCCTGCTGTGAGCTGGTGCAGTCACCCTGCTGGGCTGTCAGAGGAGCTCCTGACACCAACTGCAGGGCACCTGGTGGCACCCCTGCCAGCGGACACCCGGGTTCCCTGGCTCCACCCAGGCAGAAGAGCTTAATGACTAGAAATGCTCAGAAAATAAGTATTTTGGTCCATTAGATTTTTTCCTCCTGGTTGATACAGTTAACCCAGATATGATTTTCGGTTTTGAGAAATGCTGTTAGACATCTTTGTAAAATGTATGAGAATATTTTTCTGTCTTTGTAAATACAGAAAAGGAAATATAATTTACTCTTCCTTTGCTGATTCTGGATTTTGCAGCTTTCATCCTGAATGAGTCATCATGGTGAATATTAATTCTCATTATAAGTGATACAGGGTTTATGAAGAAGTGGAAGATACTGGCTTGAATTCAGTAATTTATTTCCCTGGAAACCTTAAAAAAGTCAATGGCTAGCATCTGCAATTGATATGATGGTCAGGTTTTGCTTTAAAATCTTGCTACTCACAGCGTGGTTTGGGGCCGGGAGACTGGGCATCACTGGATAGTTTGTTAGAAATGCAGAGTCTTGTCTCTACTCCAGACTTAGTGAAGCAAAATCTGCATTTTAACAAAATCCCCAGGTGTTACATAAGCACATTAGAGGTTTGAGAAGCACTGCTTTAAAATACTCTAAAAAAAAAAGAAAGAAGAAGAAAATAAAGTGGGGGAAGAAGTGATGAAATGCAGCAGCAAAATATTGATAATTGCAGAAGCTGGCTGAAGGATAACAAGGGATTTCATTATACTGTTCTCTCGACTAATTGTGCAATGAATAAAGAATTACAAATAAATTCCTGATATTACACTGTTTTGTTCTAATCTATCTATTACTGGGAAATGTCAATCCTGCTTCCCTAATAAAATTAATTCTGGTTAATTCAAATTTGTACTGTACCTGATATACTTCTTAAATACTTCTTGAATTGGTTGGAACCCCCTCCCCCACCCCAAAGAAAATGGCCCACTTTTAAATAAGGTCCGGTGTTTCTAAATTGCAGGAAAATAATGCAAAAGAGTTTGCTCTTATTTAATTAATTTATTTAGCAAACACATATGTAGTGCCTACTTTGTGCAAGATACTTTTGAAACCATTTACAAATACTAACCTATTTAATTAATTTGATCCACATAATGCCCCTGTGTGGCAGACTACCTTAAAAAAATACAGAATTCCAAGGTAGCTGCCCTTTCTGTGTTTTCTTTCAGCTGCACTCAGCCTGACCATTGCACAAAAAGCCTGGGAACCTGCTGCAGTCCCAGGGGATGCTATGCATTTTGGCAAAGGGCCATTCCCCAGTCTTCCCGGAGCTGTCAGGAACTAATGATGGTGATTTGCAGGCAAAATGTGCAAAGGACTGGTCACCACTGCCCTTGGAGTACCCCAGTTAAATCCTTTAAATACACAGCTTAGGAACATTTAAATTCAATTGATGGAATTAAGGAAAGCTTAGAATTAGTTATCACACACACACCAAAAAGGAAGTGAGGATGAATTACAGAGCAAGATAAGAACTGGTAATTCACACTGCCTTGTAGGAATCTGTACCTAGAAATCACGAATATGAATAAGGAAAAAAAAATGATTTTAGGTAAAACTTTGGAATTATGACCTGCAGTACTAGCATGATTTCTTTTTTATAGTTGTGAGTTATGTTAACACCAGAGACATTGCTTTTAGATTGGGAGAATGAAAGAAAATCTAGAGGGTGTGACAGCTTCCTGATCATGATTTCAATACTGTAGCCACGAGAAATGACTGTTTAAATGATGGGTTCCAAGATGGTGAGGGTGTAGAGATATGCTCGGGACAATCTGGCAATTGCATTAACATTTTAATAGTTCACACTCTTTCACCTTTCCACTTCTAGGACTTTATGTTACACAAACATTCCCAAAGTGTGTAAATATCCGTACAGGGATGCTCATTGCAATGCTGCTCGTAAAAACTGGAAATTACTCATAAAAGATTTCGAAGTAGCTCAAATGCTCCTCACTAACAGATTAGTTAAAAAATAAACTATGAAATCACTCTTACAATGAAATATAATGCATCTATTAAGAAGCAAAACAATAAGGTGGATCTCTATATACTTATGTGGAAAGATAGCACAATATGTTAAGTAAAAAATCAGGTTGCAAAACTGTATGGAGAATGTGTTTTAATTCTTGTTTAGCAGATGATAAGATATGAAAATAAATAAATAAATAGAAGAAAGCCTGAAGGAATATGCGTCATATTGCTAACAGAGATGATCCTAAGATATGAGCCAACAGGGAACATTCGCATGCAGGGGAAAAGAATGTTTCCTAAAATTTTAATTCTATGACTTATCTGAGGGATCTTATGATTCACATTTTCTCTATTCCTAAAAATATGATGGTGCATGCTTCAGGGAAAGAAATTATTGTGCACAAGAAACGTGAGCAAGAAGGGAAAAAAAAATCAGAGAGGTGAAAAAAGACTTGATGTTTAGAGCTATCTTAACAACTTAGATTCTAATTTATAATATAACTTACAAATAATTGTGAAACTGGAAGCATACCTGCTAAGTATTTTAATTTGCATACCTAGTTTATCTTTTTAATTTATTTAATGACTGGAGTAATTAATGAAGATGAGTTTTCTTTCCCTCCCTCCATCCTTCTTCTTTTCTCTTTCCTTCTTCCCTCCCTCCCCTCTCCTTATTTCTATATTCTTTTTATCTTTCTTTCCAAAAAAATAAATCCATCTATGCATGAGTTCCCCATCAATTCAGAAATGGAAGTCAAGGAGGAAATAGAAACAAAATCTATATGAAGAGTTGGGCTTCCTGCTGACTGAGTCTGATTTCATATTTATTTCTCTGATGGCCCATGTAAGGCCAGCGCATTTGAGAGTAACTAGCGTGAACTCCCAAATGCAGCTGGCATAGGCACTGCAAGCTCTGCCACCGTCCCCAGTGTAGCCTGAATGTGAACACTGTGAAGTCAGAGAGACGATGGCAAAGAGCCCTTCATGGCTTAGGCACTTACAAGTTCAGATAAGGCTTAAGGACAGAGCTGGGCCTCTGAAGCTTGGCACACTATCCCGGAGCGAATGAAATGAGACTATATTTCCATTTCATACCAGAGTTTAGGGATCTGTAGCATTATCTGAGAGGGTTCCTTCTCTGTTCCTCAAATCAAAAGTTTCTGCTGCTATTCCAGGAAACCACTCTTCCAGATCTTTCCCTACTGAATAATCTCTTGGCTATAGCTTTTCCTTGACTGATAATTTGAGGGTTCAACAATGAATGGAAGGTGGCCCCTTTCTTGTGAATGGACTGAGAGGTTACTTGTGGCATGTACTGTGGTAGTTCAGTAATGACAGTGACATTTCTACAGAAGGCTGTGACTGTTTTCTCCTCTAAGCTTTTGCTTTTGGGGGATAAACCATTGTCTAGAGAAACCTGGTGGCTTAAGATATTTAAAGAGATGAGAGTAGATGCTGTAATATGGAATATTGTTACTATTTTGTTTATATTGAGATTTAGCTAAGTAGAAATCAATAAGCAAGAATGTGAAAACTAATAAAAATCCATTCTGAAAAATCCTAAGTGGTATTTGACAAGTAGGGAGATGTTTCAGGCAAACAAAGATTCTCCGCGGTTTTTATTCACATGCCCAAAACAGAGGAGCAGAAATAGTATTCTCTACAAAACACGTTTTTTTGGACACCAGGTGACGCTTCTAAAAGAAATAAACCTGAACACGAGCTTGTCTTCTCTAGGTTGGGATTTGGATATTTCAGCTCTTGGAAAATTATACTACAATCAAACGTATCAAATTCTATAACCAGCAATTTCAAATTGTGCATTCCAAATGGATATATTCTACACAAATAAAAGGATCTGATTTTGGGCTTTGAAATCTGTCGTTTGCCTTCTGTTTGCTGTACAATGCCATCTGACTTCCTAAAAAGCGGCTGTGCCTTTTTTTTTTTTCCCTTCTGCACCTGTTAAGCTTCAAAAATGTCAGCAGCAGCATCTCAGATGGGTTCTGTCTGATGCTGGGGCTGTGATCAACTGACAATACCAGGAAAGAGCAAGGTGAGGAAGAAAGGAAGGCAGCAACGATGAAGGACCCCTGGAGCAGAAAGTGTCATGGTAACAAAATAATCATGGGGTCTCTGTACATGCACTAAGGAATCGACCCTCTTTCTCCACCATTATCCTAACTCACCTGAAAGTCAAAGGGAAGAAGCATTCTTTCAGACAGGAAGCTTTGAGTTTTCAGAGATTTGAAAGTTCAGATATAGCAACTGTTCATGATTGATTAGAGGAGCTGAATCCCAAGTAGGACTCAGAATTCCTTAGAATTCCAAAGTGTTCCTTAGGATGAATTAAAATTTAAAGTTGGGATCATGGAGGGGTGAATTTATTATCCACACATACTGAAAAAATAACCTGGAAAGACCAATTAGTTCTTCAGTCTGTGCGACCGTGACGGTTTGGGGGAAAGCCCTTCTGTTACATGCAGCTTCTTTGTTGAGTTGTGGGTTTTGAACTTTCAGCTGGCCTTGCCACTCTTTGAGAAGTCAGTTATTCCACAGAAACTTGAAGGAATTTGCTCAATTGCTTAGTTTAGTTCTTTCTTGAGAACCTTGGAGATCTGTTCATTTACCACTGCTCTCCCCAAGCCCGAACCCCACTTTGATTCTAAGCCTATATTGGTTGTCTACCTTGGAGACAGATTGGTCTCATCCTTTCCTACAAATCCTTCCCCCACTAACCACTCTCACGCTGAAGTCTTTCTCTGCATCTCACATTACACCACTTAGCGTTCCTGCTGCTCTTTAGACATTTCATTGTATATTGCTCCATATTATTAGTGTTTTATAACATTTATATGTGTAATATTTCTTCTCTTAAGAGCAGAAGCCTTGTTTGATATCCTTTGTGTCCTTCCCCCTCCTCCTTTTGGCTTACTGAGTCCCACATTCTTGTTGATTGATGGATAGCCACAGTTAAGTGGAAGAACTTAATTGAGATTCAAAAATGAATTTAAGCAGTTGAGCTTGAAGTAGAGAAAATACATCCCAGGCCAATTTCCCAGAAAAGAATGGAAAATGGAGCTAAAATTTAGGTAAGAAGGCATAAAGGGATTGATCAGCATAGAGGTGAGATTAGAGCTATGGCTCAAGAGAGCACAGGTTGATTTTTTTGGCAGCATATAAAACTGTATCTTGGGCAAAGCTTCCAATTGGAGCTACCCTCAACCTTTGCCCACAATTCTTTGTCAATCTTGCTATCTTCATGAAAATCTATTTACTAAATATTTTAAAGAACAGTCTAGTAGATGGTAGGTGTTTAATAAATATTTGTTTAGTGAGGCATGAACGAATGTGCTTGCCTGAAAATACAACAACAAAAAAATAAAGCATGAGATATGCTCAGAACAAGTTCGTGCAATTTAGTGGTCCAGTTGGTTTTAGCAACAGTTGTTTTGATGGAAAATGATAACTCATGGGGGTATCCCACTTTCCTTCTCTGCAGTGGAGAACAGTCATGCTGAGCAAATTGCACTAGTAAGAGCTGTAACCACAGTGGCCAGACATATATTAGCAGACTCCATGTAGGAAGGGGAAATTCTTCTTACATTTGGAAGTAGCTTAGCACTCTTGAATGAGTAATAGGTGGAAATTTGGGGCACCAATATTTTGATGTCAGTAAACTAACGGTTATTTATGATTATACTAGTATTATCAGAAATAACTTGTTTTTGACATAATATTTTTGTGTGCTTTTTATTCTGTACCTCTCTCCAACAATGTTGAAAATATAAAATAGTACTTATGATTCCATAATAGGGGCTATTTCCTGGCCACGGGTAAGGGACCAGCTACTAGCTTTTGCTTCCAGAAATATCACTTATTTTTCATGGTTGCATCTTTTTGCTTCCAGTCAATACCTACAGAATGTATTTAGTTTCAATTACTGCCAATTTTGGAATAGGAGGTGAGGAAAGTATGAAAACTGCTCACTTTCTTATTATTCCTGTGTTAGAGATATAGAGACACAAAAAAGGTTCATATTCTAAAATAATATCCCCAGAGTATATATCTTTTCCTGGGATTGCTCATGAAAATCCTGGGATTGCTCATGAAAAGTGTGAATTCCTTGAGGACAGGATACAAAGTCTTACTTGACTCTAAAAATCTTTCCTGTGTAATAGGCCCTGAATAAATATTCATTGGGTTCAACTGAATTAAATAGCTCCTAAGTCCAATGATATCTTGGCAATTGTTTTAAAAATCAGTTCTGGGGGAGGAATGTAGCTCTGCAGAGATGCAATTTTCCTTCTTTTCCCAGGTGAATGGCTAACCACGTTGCTCTTTCTGTATGAAGAACTACCAATCCAGAGGGACAAAATAATTAAGTGTACCTACCTCTACCCCCCACCCCAATCTTCCTTCTCTTTGGGACCTACATAAATGCCCAGAGTGGCAAGGTCAGACTGTATGCTTCCAAAGGTAGACGGGTGGTCCAGAGATGTACAAAGAGCCTAATGGTCCAGCAGACAATTAGAAGTTTTGCTCTAGAATACTATTTTGCAGCCACATGGTACTCTGTACTGGGGAACCACTTAAAACATGCTAGGTAATATAATAGAGAGGTGAGTTCGTATAGACCAGCGGTTCTTTAAGTATGGTCCCTGGATCAGCAGCAACTGCTTCACCTAGGAGCTTGCTAGAAATGCAAATTTTCAAGCCCTGCCCTAGACCCTAGTGAATCAGAAATTCTGGAGATGGGGCCCAGTACTGTGCATTTCAACAAGACCATTAGGTGATTCTGAGGCACACTCCAGTTTGAATACTACTAGTCTACATCATTCTTCTTTCATAGAGGAAGGTTTTCATTTTGTATGGTTTGGTTTAAATCATCACGCTGTTGAGAGGGAGGTTGCTTGGAACTGCAGAAGTTACTACAGACCCTTCACAACATGCAAGACATATGTAGTTTGGGTTTTTGCCTGAATTTTCTATGTTAGACATACAAGAGGATGCAAATGATATGTTTACTATTAAGATCAAGGAAAGTCAAGATCCATCAAGAAACCTTTTACACTTGGCTATAAAAATGTTATAGATGTTAAAATGTCCACAAGAAGAAGATAAAATTAGTCACTCCAGCCAAATTCATTGCTAAAACTTCTCCTATTTGATCTAATAATGCCCCTATGCTTGTCATGGGATGCGAGTTGCTATGGTGATGGTAGGAGATTTAATTTTGGAAAAGACTATAAAATGTTGCAAATAGAGAAAGGAATTTTGTGACTTAAAAGTCCTTGGTCAACACGCAGGCAGGAGACTTCCACTTCCTACTTCCCATAATATAACTGCCACTGTAACACAGATACAAATTTCCTAATTTTTGTAACTATACCAGTATAGTGAACATATAACTATAATACCCCATCACCCCAAAATGCCAAAGCTACAGAAACAAGTATCTTTGTACCAACAACACCTCAATACAAGACCATAGTGTTATAAATGATTTTACTGTCTACAATTGTATTTCAGAGACCGTGATTCAATTTATAGGATTTTCTAATTGCTTTCGCAGACATCTCCAGATCAAGACTGCACTTGGGTTCCACACATTGCAATGGAGAGTATCATCGCAATGCTTCGAAAAGATTTCTACTCAATAAGCATGAAATTACATTTAATTACAAATTTAATGTAAATGAATGTAATCAGGTAATTAGAATGTGCAATGACGTGATATTTACAACGTGTAGCAATGCACTTATAATGTTGTATAAAATTATGTTAAAAATTCTTATTGAACTTTGTAAAAAAAAGGCACTGTTCAGCGAAAGCAGATGATTTTAAAGTTCAACATCTTGATCACTTCAACATTTCATTTATGAAATGCTGTGTTTAGCCAATACTTTTAACAATTTGCTAAATATGTTTTGTAAAAATCAAACAATTTCATAGTTAGTGGCATGCTAAAAAAGCCCTGGGATCTATTCTCTTGGCTGCATATAGCTCAAACAGCTGAAACCATTTTAAAAAGATGCTTCATTATAAATCATTGAAAATAGGAATTCAGAACAGAAATGCTGACACAATCCTTTATTCCAAATGAGGGCCTTAAACGCCACCAGATTCCTGAACGTGACCAAATGACAATATTCAACTTGTCTGCTTTGGGCAGAAGCGATTCAGACAGTTCTGTCAGCAGAGGGCCTGTCTCTGCAGTCACAATCCAGTTGCTTCCAAGTCAAGTGAGCCAACAGGAGACAAACCTGCTTCTCCAAGTGTGTCTGTATAAACTTCTCAATGTCATGTGGTAGTTTTCCAAACGGGCTTCAGGGAACTCCTGCATGTGGAGAGAGTGACTTAGGGGGGCTGTCTCGGGGTAATCTGGTAGGCAGCCCGGGGAAGGAGTAGGGTTTCCCACACCTTCACTCTTCTTCAACTAGCACACTTTAGCCCTTATCTGTTTTGTGCTGAGCTTCCATGTAAGACTTCATTTGAAGAAAGAGTTCTGATGTGGAAGAAAGTTTGAGCCCCACTTGTGTATGGAGGAAGTGTTATAAGGTAACACCAGAATTGGGGCTCAGATTGGTTTGAAGAGAGCAGGAGCAAGGGTTGCCCTAGAGAAGATAGGAGCTGAGCCATATCCCAAAGGTTAGGAAGGCTGCAGATGAAACCTAGAGAGCAGGTATCGTAGCTCTGGACTAGAGCAGTGGTCTTCAAATGGGGTGCATGCACTCATGCGCAGCTACAAAAGTTTTCACTTTTATGGAAAAAAGTTCCAGATCTTCAATTTCCCTATGTTCTCATTTCTAAAACTGTTGGACCTGGGAATGTGCTTGCTGTCTGCCATTTCTCTTCTTTTCTATCTCCTCTTCCAAATCACCCTTCTCTCACATTAAAAAAGAAGCATAAATCTTTTACCTGATCTAATCTCACTATGTGCATTGTCTCAATGTGTTAAAACATCTGCAGACATCAACTGAAGGGCAATTAGAAAATGCTTTACTCCTGAAGGCAGCCCCATAAAAGGAAAACAAACTTATTGAAGGTGGCAGCACCTGATTTTCTGTGGGCAAACTGAGGGCAAGACCACACTTCTTTCTACCTATCTATATCCCTACCCCTATTGTTGTATGTATCATCTAATTATCAATCACCTATTATCTATTTAATTTTAGAATTAGATTTCAAAATCAGGATTATGATTCAGAGAATATTGCATAGGATTCTGTAGTAATATGTGTTCATTCAAAACAAATTCAGAATTTTTCTGATAATCATTAGAGCTGTTTCCAAATAGTATGATTCTTCTCCTCCCAAATATTTCACTGAATTTTACTTTCCTACCCCCTTGAAGTTAAAAATGATCATATGACTTGTTTAGCCATTATGCTTTGAGCAGCAGGAGTGTGTGCTGCTTCCTGGTCAACGCATTTAGCTCCAGAGCACGCCTCCAGCCTTCCTTTCGCTGGTAAGGGACGTGGAAGCCTGCGTTGAGGAGCCCGTGCTGACAAGCTCCCTGAGTGTCTATGGTGAGCAGTCTCCTTTGCTGATTTGCAGTGAACGTGGAATGGAGTTCCCTTGTTTAAAGCTGTTGAGATTTGGGTTTGTCTGTTATTGTAGAATAACCTAGCCTACTCTAATACAGAAGGTAAGTCTGATTGAGCTGAATTTGAAAATAAGAACTGAATTTTCTAATTAATTTATATGGCAAACATTTCTCACTGAATAAGCTAAAATCTATAGCTAAGACATACAATATTGTAAAATATATTCTGCCCGATTATTTAAACTTATGCTATAAAAGTTCAGTGTCTTCTTCAAAATGTGTGAGGGGGTGCATAATTTGTCCAAAGTGCTAGGGGCATGTGAACAAAGTCTGAAGACCCCTGGAGACCCTTGGACTAGAGAATCAAAAATCAAGAACCCAGGCTAGAAGCCCAGGGAACAAAGACCCAGGGATCCAGCAAGAAGAGGCAAAAACCCTGGGCAATGGCCTGAGTAACAGAGCTGTGTGTTCCAGCAAGAATGGATCTAGCTACTAAGAAAACTACCATTTGAGGCAGGTGCCTCCTTTTCAATGTCCTCTCCAGGGATGGAGCTGCTCTTAGGGGGTAAGCATGTGATGAGAACCCAACAAAAACAGGAGCAGGAAGACTGGGGAGCCAGGGAGTGTGACTCTTCATATGCTTGGAGAACACCAGTTGTCTCTGGCTCTCCATCAGCAGATTCAGTGATGCTGAGGTGTCTTTTGACTCAATGCCTGGCTCTGCCACCATTACCCTTGCTACTTCAGACATGTCCTTAGGTTGTTGGCCCATGCAAGACCCTGATGGCTGATGCTTTGTGATGAACATTTCTACATCTGTGTTTTGTTTCTATAAAAGTAAAAAGAAAAACATCTGACCATATTAATTAGATATTACCTCGTTCATGGAAGGAGCCATTTGCCAAGCCTATTTGTTTTATGTATGGTAAAATCCCATGCAGACCATTTAGTATTTATAAAGCATGCACACTGGCTCCAGCCAGCCTGCTTTCTAGGAAACTAAAGCATTTTTGCATGATTGAATTTCACACTGGATTCATACCAAAACAAATAAATAGGTTCAATTTACATTATCAGGCCCTCTCTTCTTTTCCCTCCTTCTTATGTCCGAGAGTAAGCAGAATCTTTGAGGTTCTGAAATACTGGTGCTCAGAAATATTGATTGCTCACATCGTACCTGGGCTTACAAAGGATCAAGGGCAGAGACATTCTGGCTGCAGAATTTATTAGTAGTAATATTACTCTCATGCATTCAGTACTGATGATGTTCCTTATCTTATTCAGTCCACCTAAGAGTTTCATCGAGGACGATGGAGCCCAGAGAAGAGAAGTATGTTCTGAACATCACATCTCAGTCGGGGATGGAAGCAGGATTGGGACTATGGAACACCACACCGCACTGTCTTCCCATGAAAGCAAGGGGAGAATATCTATTAACAACGCGAAACCTTTTGAGGAATTGCAAAATGCAAAGGGGAATGGAACAACCTGGCTCCGCCTGCCCAGCTAGATGAGGGCCCCAAAGCACAGAAGGCCAAAGGAGCGAGCGAGCTTCGGCGCTGTCTCCCAGGACAGAAGGGCTTCTCAGTTTCTTGGGTTTCCCAGACGCGCTTTGTGCTGACCGGGGGGCTCATCCGTCGGCCTTGGCTCACCTGAGCTCTGATAGCAGACGGCTTTGTTTCTTCTGTCTTTAGCTGAAGGGCTGTGCTCTTTGCCCAGTTCTAGTTTCAACAGGTGCCAGAAGCTTAAGTGGGTACAAACAGAACGGTACATTCATTCTTCAATTGCTCCTGTCTCCTTGCACTCTTCATCAAAGTTTTGCCATACCACTTCCTGGGTCGATGGGTGGCATAAGTTCTCCGTCGGGCACAATGATTTATTCATTTCTCCTCAAAGATGAGTATCATATGGGTCTCATTATACGATGGATTTCAGCTTATTTGAATGATTGCTCTGCTGATGTGGGACTTGAACAGAGGCCCAGGGCCCTGGGAACGGGACACCTAACACCGGAGATTCATGGGAACGCTGTCCTCGCGGAGCCCATTGCCATAGTGGCTGGCAGGCCCCTCAGCCAAGGTGCCGGGGGCTGGCTCTGCCTTCTCTGGAGACTGGGGCAGGAACTTTAGAAGGAACAAACTGTTCCGTTTCCCATGTCCAATTCTTGCCACAAATGGAAACTGAGTTAGGAGTTGGGGAGAAGTTCAAGTTGCCGGGACCAAGATGTTTCTGAGGCTCCTGGAAGCCGAGTGGCCACAAGTGTTTGGACTGCATCTGGGCAGAACATGAATTTACTTGCCTCAGGTCTCAGCGTGTTGCTGACGGAGGGGTGAAAGTGGGTGGTGAAGCAGTGCCCCAAGGCAGGTTCTCCAGAGCTGGTTAACATCTTAAGGATGACAAGAGAAATATGCTCTGGATTGAAAAGGTAAAAAGCACTGAAGGAAAAATAAAGCCTGTATGAAAATGCTTTGGATCATGATGATTGCCGTCACTCAGAGATTGAAAAAAGGCCAGGACATTGAAAGGCCTGAGTTTTCTCAATTGCTAATGAATAAGACTTATAAATACCTTCAAATTCAAATGCAGTTTTCTGACCCAAAAGTGTGTGTGAGCAAAATGAGTAATTTAAGAAGACTTGGGTGATGAGACAATACTTGACTGGGGAGCTTTGCTTTGTCAGAGACACCATATGTGAGTGCAGAAACAGATATGTCAGACAGAAGCCCACGGCCGGGTGAAAAATGTTCCTGATATTTAGGAAAGGGCATAGCCTTGCAATCAGGCAGGTTTCACTCTGTCTCCATGGCCTCAGTTGTAAAATGGGAACAGTAATCTCCACCTCACAGTGCTGTAGGGATGGGAGAGAACCTCGTACGATACCTGGCATAAGGTAGGAGGTCCATTAGTGATGCTATTATTGTCAGCATTATTATCCTTTACGTGGGTGGGAGGTTGGTAGCTCAACAATGGTTTTTGGGGTTAGGTATTAGTTATTATTCCTTCAAGGAAAAAATCCCTCTCCTGTTCCTGAAAAAAAAGTCTTAAATTTCATAGGTCAGTAAGTAAAAATACCCAATAGTCTAATCTGGCAATTAGTTCTTAAAAATCATGCAGCACAAAAATTCAAATTGGTCCATAAAAGGTACAGTAATCCTATTAAATATATTTGTGTATTTTTCAGTATTAATAAGCCAAGAGTTCATAAGCATCTCTGCAACAAATGCACCTAAAGTTGGCTCCAGGCACAGATTATCATGAACATTAAATAGGCATAAAGAGTAGAGTTAGAGTACACTGGCTTTAAATAATTGTGCAATCAGATTTCTTCTGAGCTTCAGTGTTTCTGCTTGTTGGTTATCAAACTCCCTGTGATTGTTTTTAGGCCTACCATATGCATTTAGTTTTATTGTCAGGTTCTGATTTATTTTCAAGGCTTAGTCTTTTATCAAACTGGGCAGTTCACAATCTCTAGGCTATGCATCATCACAAACTGGTAAATGTGGTATCTGAAGATGATACTAAGATTTAGGCCAAGTTCCCATCAGTGAGTCCGTGGGAAGGTGGTGGTGTCCTCACACAGGCTGAGCCGGGCAGAATGGAAGACTCCTTGGGTGAGCCGCCCAGTCCCCTGAGGTCAGGGGAGGAGGGTTTGATCTAGAATCACATCCACTGCCCCAGAACCAGGCTGGGTCTGAGTGGGAGAGGCAGAGCGAGCCGTCCTGCAGCTTGCGGGTGCTGTGGGGCACGAATGTCAAGGGCACTTGGGGCTGTCAACAACTCCGCACGATGTGTGTGCAGCATCTGCTCCCACCCATTTCTCATTTCTTTAACGCTCCCCTCTGGCAGCCCGGGTGGGAGCAGAGCTCTCATCTTTGTTTCCCTGCGGAGGACAATTAAGAGGCCATTCAAAGGTAACATCATTGTTGAGAGGGCTGGAACTCCTGAAAGCCTGGCTGATTTGTTTTCCTATTTAACAAGCATATATTTATATTTCTATCTTCTTCCAATGATAAGCATGTGAGATGGCGTACATAAATGTAATGAAATAAAATATGGAAGAGAAAAGCAAGCCAAAAGGGAAATGAGAAAAAAAATTAAAATCATGATAAGACCAGGACTCAAATAAATATGCAGAATCTTATGGTAAAGACCAATGTCCTTGCTAGAAATAGGCCACAAATTCAGTTCCAAGCTTTCCAGCCACTACTGCAAAGAGGCAGGCATGACCATATACACATTGAAAGCATCATAAAGTAAAAATACACCATTTTCTAGGAGAAAGCACCATTTTTAAAAATTTATTTATGAAATGTAACCATATACAAACACAAACATTCTTGCCATATGATCATTCCATTCTTGTTATATAATCAATAACTCACAATATCATCACATAGTTGTATATTCATCATTATGATCATTTCTTAGAATATTTGCATCAATTCAGAAAAAGAAATAAAAAGAAAACAAAAAATATATTTATACATACCATACCCCTTACCCCTCCCTTTCATTGATCACTAGCATTTCAATCTACTAAATTTATTTGAACATTTGTTCCCCCTATTATTTATTTATTTTTAATCCATATATTTTACTCGGTCGATAAGGTAGCTAAAAGGAGCATCAGACACAAGGTTTTCACAACGACACAGTCACATCACGAAAGCTATATCATTATACAATCATCTTCCAGAAACATGGCTACTAGAGCACAGCTCTACATTTTCAGGCAGTTCTCTCCAGCCTCTACTTTAACTAAACAGATGGTATCTATTTAATGTGTAAGCATAACCTCCAGGATAACCTCTCGACTCTATTTGGAATCTCTCAGCCACTGACACTTTATTTTGTCTCATTTTGCTCTTCCCCCTTTTGGTTGAGGTTTTCTCAATCCCTTGACGCTGAGCCCCAGCTCATTCTAGGATTTCTGTCCCACGTTGCCAGGAAGTTCCACACCCCTGGGAGTCATGTCCCGTGTAGAGAGGGGGAAGGCAGTGAGTTTGCTTGTCGTGTTGGCTGAGAGAGAGAGGCCACATCTGAGCAACAGAAGAGGTTCTCTTGGGGGTGACTCTTAGGCCTAATTTTAAGTAGGCTTAGACTATCCTTTGCGGGGTTACGTTTCTTACGAACAAACTGAGATTGGGGGCTCAGCCTATTGTTTTGGTTGCCCCACTACCAAATCCAGAAAAATTCCCCTGAAGATTCTTAGACTGGATACAGTAATAAGCAACAGTAATAAACAACAACTTCAACATTTTTAATGCAAATATGGGAAAAATATGTACTGTGCTGTGTCACATGTCCTCCAGAGTAAGACAATGATAAACAACAAAGAGAAATTTAGGAAAAGCAATCCTTTGGATGAACTAAAATGACACAGTTTGGGCAAGAAGTTAATCCAAGGCTATTATGGAAGAGCTATTTTCTCTAAATGGGACTGCTCTTAAACCTAATTCTGATGATGCTTACTCAAGAAGGTGTTTGCTGTAATTGGGGCTGAGTTGTTTCGTGTGGATGCTAAGTTAGAGCCATGAGCTGTAACTGTCAGCTAACCTTGGGACAATTCTGATCCTGGGTTGAAAGCTGAAGAGCTGATAGGAACACAAGCTTGGGTTCTATCTCCACTTGGAGGCAGCCAAGTGAGTACTTACAAGTGGGGTCAAGAGTCTTTTTAATGTAGTTTAGGTTTTACTCCAGAACTCGGTGGCAGAGCCATCAAATTTCTAAAGATGAGTTTGGCTCAGAAAAATTTCAAAGCAAGTATGATTGGACATTCATCTTGGTATGAAAACACATAGTGAGGCCTGGTGGGTGAGAGTAGGATATTTGTGTCCTCCAAGACAAATGGTTTGCAAAATAGCCATCTAGGTAACTATAAGCCAATTAAATATGGGGGAGGGGGCAGAAAGGGTTGTAGCAAAAGTGATACCATTGATTTTAGAGGGATTGATAGGTGGCAATTTTTGGCAGTTACATATTTACAGGGTCTGCTGATATTTAGGATGATCCCAGCTCTTGACAATGAAACAATGCCATGTGTATTTATCAGCTCAATTTCTTTTGCAAAGGGCACAAATCAAGCCTATTTAAAAATGGTACTAAATCATTTGCATATAAAATACATAAGGAGTTCAAAAAACTTTCCTCTTTTAAAAATTTCTACAGGGAACTGTTATTTGTTAAAAGATTGTCCTACTGACCTTAGGTCTTAGAGTCCCAAGAATGGGTCAGGTTTTATATGGGCATCAATAATTGATGCTGAGTTCTCTATTAAACTCATTCAGGCTAGCCTATCAGTGCTTCCTGTTGATAGAGCCCTAAATTGAGGTAAGACTGTGATGGTTAGGTTCAGGTGTCAATTTGGGCAAGTGATGATGTCCAGTTGTCTGGTCAGGCAAGCATTGGCCTGATCAGTGCTGCAAGGATATTTCCTGGCTGGTTAATAAACCAGAAGGCTGGTGTATTAAATCATCAGTCCTTCATCAGAGCTGCCAGCTTCAGAGTCTGCCCTGCAGATTTTGGTATCTTCCATTCCCACGGTTATGTGAGACACCTTTATAAATTTCATATTTATGGATGTCTCCTGTGGTTCTGTTTCTCTAGAGAACTATGACTAATACAGCTTGGTACTGGGAGTGGTTCTTGAGAAACAGAATCTTAAAAATTTTTTTTTACAATTGATTTTCTACTCCAATTAGACACCGAGGCACTAATGACTCTGTTTCCAATAATCAAGGTGGCACTCACAGTCCATGGGGTGAGTTGGCAAGAGAACTACACAAAATATCACCATTAGATTCTGCTAATTGTATGCTTATACTAGGCAAGGCTCTGCGTGAGAGTGTTTTTGACACGTTTACAGAGTTTTGTGGAATCAAGAGGTATTATGTTGACCAGTTCTCATTAGATGCACTGGATACAGAGATGAGGGAAAGGGATGAGCTGAAAGCTTCAAATTTGCAACTTAAGAGCTATGAAAGATGTAAAAGTTTCCATGTGTGGTCTGAAAGAAAATCTTATTTCCTGTGGTTGCAGTCTTGAGATCTCTGAAAACCATAGAGCCTCTTTATGTGAGTAGCAGATTTACAATGTAAACTAAAATCTCAACCTTGCAGGATGTCTGCTGTTAAAGTAAGGGCTTTGATTGGAAAAGAATGGGATCCTGAAATGTGGGATGGTGATACATGGCTTGATAAAGATGGCAATGGGGAGACCTGTGACCTGAATCCCTGGAATCTGCTGAGCCTTTGCTAGATAGACTTATTTTGGATTGCTCTGAGGAAACAGCTTTCTGGCCTCCAGTCTCCTCAGAGACTGTCATCAACCTCCACCTAATGAGATTAACTCTCCAGTGCCTGCTAACCCTGTAACCTCTGTTACCCTATATCCACCTCCTCTGGGGAAACAGCCCTCACTTTACTGTCTGTAGCGACTAATTCTGTTTCACCAGATCAAAATACAACAGAATGCCCTGAGGTAATTGGCTTGAAAGAGACTCCATTTCTTTTCATGGCCCACCCCCACCACCCCTCCTTTCTTCAAGATCTATAACTAGACTAAAGTCCCAACCGGCCCTGAAAGTGAGTTATAAAGCGTGACCCATGAGGAGATATGCAATACTACAAAAGAACTGCGTGAGTTCTCCAATCTATATAGACAGAAATCAGGGGCATATGTGTGGGAACAGATATTAAGGGTGTGGGAGGAATATAAAGTTGGATCATGCTGAATTTATTGATATGGGCCCACTAAGCAGAGATTTTGCATTCAATGTTGTAGCTTGAGGGATTTGAAAAGACATTAACAGTTTGTTTGGATGGTAGGATGAAACATGGGTCAAAAGGTGGCTGACATTACCTGAGGTGGAAATGCCAGAACTGCCCTGCTAGAATGTAGAGAGATTGGAATGTTAGAGTGGATTTATCATGGAAGTCCTGCTCACACACCCCAGGGATGTCCAGAGAACACATCTCTTTCACCAGAATCTTAAGAAATAAATTCATGAGACAGGTTCCATCATCCCTGAAGAGCTCTGTAGTTGCCCTTCTCTATAGGTCAGATATTACTGTGTGAACTGCTGCCACTGAGCTGGAATTCTTAAACTCAATGTTGATGATCAGATCCTGAGTTGGCAGAAGCCATGATGCAACAGTTAATCACCATAGGGAGGTGCGATGGTGGCTCAGTGGCAGAATTCTCACCTGCCATGCCAGAGACCTGGGTTCAATTCCCGGTGCCTGCCCATGCAAAAATAAAAAGAAGAAATAGCTAATCACGATAGAAAAGGTGGGCATGGCCACTATAATGGACAGCAGACTCAAAGCAGCAGTCAAAATAATCTGACTCAAAGAGACTTGTGGCATTGGTTAGTAGATCATGGGGGTACCTAGAAGTAAAATAGATGGGCAGTCTACTAAATTCTCATTTGAGCTGCATAAGCAGAAGACTTCTAGGTCAAGTGAACAGAAATCTAACCTGAATTACAAAAACAGAGTCACAGCCCCTTAATCAATTCCCAGAGTTGAGACAGTTTACAGACCCAGAGCCCCTTGAATGAGGGGGAAGGCTGGGTATCCTTGGGGAAGGGCCCCAAATTTACACTGTTAACCTTCCTCCCGGCCTTCTCCAAGGAGACGTAGGGCCTTTTACCAGGGTGACTGTGCACTGGGGAAAAGGAAATTATCAGCTATTTTGGGGGTTATTATATACATTGGCTCCAAATTGACATTAATTCCAGGAACCCCAAAACGACACTCTGGTTCACCAGCCAGAGTAGGGGTGTACGAAGGTCAGGTGATTGATAGAGTTTTAGCTCAGGTCTGTCTCACAGTGGGCTCAATGGGTCCCCAGACCCAATCTGTGATCATTTTCCCAGTTCCAGAATGTATAATTAGAATCAACATACTCAGTGGCTGTCAGAATCCCCACATTGGTTCCCTGATTCACAAAGTGAGGGCTTTAATTGTAGGAAAGGCCAAGTGGAAACCACTGAAACTGCCCCTACCTAGCAAAATAGAGAATCAGAAGCAATACCATATTCCTGGAGGGACTGCAGAGATTAGTGCCACTTTTAAGGACTTGAAGGAAGCAGGGGTGCTGTTTCCTACCATGTCTCCATTAAACTCTCCTGTTTGCCTGTGCAGAAAACAGATGGTTCTTGGAGGATGACAGTGGATTATAGTAAACTTAACCAGGTGGTGACTCCAATTGCAACTGCTGTCCCAGAGGTGGTATCATTGCTTGAGCAAATCAGCACATGGCTTGGTACCTGGTATATAGCTATGGATCTGGCAAACACTTTTTCTCAGTAGCTGTCAGCAAGAACCACCAGAAACACTTTGCATTCAGCTGGCAAAGCCAGCAGTATACCTTCACTACCTCAGGAGCATATCAACTCTCCAGTCGTATGTTACAATCTTGTCCGCAGGGAACTTGATTATTTTTCCCACCCACAAGACATCACACTTATCCATTATACTGATGATATCATGTAGATTGGACCTAGTGAGCAAGAAGTAGCAACTACTCTAGACTTATTTGAAGGCATTTGTGTGTTAGGGGATTGGAGATAAATCTAACAAAAATACAGGGACCTTCCATCTCAGTGAAATTTCTAGATGTCCAGTGGTGTGAGGCATGTTGAGAAACCCTTCTAAGGTGAAGGATAAGCTGTTGCATCTGGCCCCACCTATGACCAAAAATGAGGCACAACACCTAGTTGGCCTCTTTGGATTTTGGAGACAACATATTCCTCATTTGGGTGTGCTACTCTGACCCTTTAACCGAGTAACCAGAAAAAGTGCTAGTTTTGAGTGGGGACCAGAACAAGAGGAGGCTCTGTGACATGTCCAGACCGCTGTGCAAAGTACTCTGCCACTTGGGCCATATGATCCAGCAGATCCAATGGTGCTGGAAGTGTCAGTTGCAAATAGGGATTCTGTCTGGAGCCTTTGGGAGGCTCTTATCAGAGAATCACAATGCAGACCCTTAGGATTTTGGAGCAAAGTCTTACCATCTGCTGCAGATAATTACTCTCCTTTTGAGAAACAGCTTTTACTCTGCTACTGGGCCTTGGTAGAGACTGAACACTTAACTATGGGCCACCAAGTTACCATGAGACCTGAGTTGCCTAGCATGAGTTTGTCTGACCCACCAAGCCATAAAGTTGGGCATGCACAGCAGCACTCTATCAAAAAATGGAAATGATAGATATGAGATAGGGCCAGAGCAGGTCCTGAGGGCATATGAGGAAGTGACCCAAATACCCATGGTCTCAACTCCTGCTACATTACCTTCTCTTTCCCAGACCAGAGCTATGGCCTCTTGGGGAGTTCCTTACAGTTAGTTGACTGAGGAAGAGAAAACCTGGGCCTGGTTTATAGATGGTTCTGCATGATATGCAGCTGTGTACAGGTGCAACACTATAACACCTTTCTGGAATGTCCTTAAAGGACAGTGGTGAGGGGAAATCCTCCAAGTGGACAGAAGTTTGAGCAGTGCATCTGGTCGTTCATTTTGCTTGGAAGGAAAACTGGCCAGAAGTGCATTAATATACTGACTCATGGGCTGTTGCTAATGGTTTGGCTGGATAGTCAGGGGCCTGGAAGGAATGTGATTGGAAAATTGGTAACAAAGAGATCTGGGGAAGAAGTGTGTGGATAGACTTTTCTGAGTGGGCAAAGAACATGAAGGTATTTGTAGCCCATGTGAATGCTCACCAGAGGGTGACTTCAACAGAGGAAGGTTTTAATAATCAAGTGGATAAGATGACCTGATCTGTGGATACAAGTCATCCTCTTTCCTCAGCTGCTCCTGCCATTGCCCAATGGGCTCATGAATAAAGTGGGCATGGCGGAAGGGATGGAGGTAATGCATGGGCCTAGCAACATGGACTTCTACTCACCAAGGCCTACTTGGCTACAGCCACTGTTGAATGCCCAATCTGCCAGCAGCAGAGACCCACACTTAGTCGCCAATATGGTACCATTCTCTGAGATGATCAGCCTGCTACCTAGCAGCAGGTTGATTACATTAGACCACTTCAGTCATGGAAGGAACAGCATTTTGTTCTAACTGGATGAGACACATACCTTGGATATGGAGTTGCCTTCCCTGCATGCAAAGTGTCTGTAAAAACTACCATCTGTGGACTTACAGAATGCCTTATCCACCATCATGGTATTCCACATAGCATTGCTTCTGATCAAAGAACCTACTTCACAGCAAATAAAGTACAGGAATAGGCACATGCTCATGGAATTCTCTGGTCTTACCATGTTCCCCATCATCTAGAGGCAGCTGGGTTGATAGAATGGTGGAATGGCCTTCTGAAGACCCAATTACGGTACCAACTAGGTAGCAATATCTTGTAGGGCTCTGGCAATGCTCTCCAGGAGGCTGTGTATGCTCTGAATCAGCATTCAGTCTATGGTGCTGTTTCTCTCATAGCCAGGTTTTACAGGTCCAGGAATCAAGGGGTGGAAATGGGAGTGGAACCACCCACTATCACCTCTAGTAATATACTAGGAAACTTTTTGCTTCCTGACCCTGAAACCTTAAACTCTGCTGGTCTACAGGTCTTAACTGGAAAAGGGGGAGTGCTCTTACAAGGAAACACAACAATAACTTCATAGAACTGGAAGTTAAGACTACCACCTAGCCACTTTGGGCTTCTCATGCCACTGAATCAACAGGCATGAAAGGGATTCCTGTTCTTTCTGGGGTGATCGATCCTCACTATCAAGGGGAAATAAGACTGCAAGTACACAATGGAGGTAAAGAAGAGTTTTCCTGGAATACAAGAGATCCTGTAGGGCATCTTTTAGTATGACCATGTCCTGTGATTACAGTCAATGGAAAACTGCCAGAACCCAATCCAGGCAGAACTATTAATGGCCTGGAAACTTCAAGAATGAAGGTCTGGGTCACCCCAAATGGCAAAGAACCATGGCCAACTGAAGTGCTTGCTGAGGGTAAAGGGAAGCTGGGATGGGTAGTGGAAGAAGGTAGTGATAAATATGAACTATGACCATGTGACCTGTTGCAGCAACAAGGACTATGATTGTATGAATATTTCCCCCTTGTTTTGTTATGGGTATGTTTGCATTTGTACATAAACACATATCTTGTTTTCCTCTTATCATATGACATATGTTGCATTGTTTATGTTATAATATTTAAGTCATAGAATACGAAACTTAAGAGTGAATGTTACCTAAGGACTTGCACCCTATTCTGGATAGATGTGATGCATTTCTGATCGTAAACAGGACAGCAGATTATTGTTAGGTGAAATATATGTCTGTTATTGTGTTCTATTTGGAAATTATGCATGTTTCAAGTGATGTGTATAGCTGCCAAGTTGACAACAGGTGGACTGTGATGGATAGGTTCTGGTGTCAACTTGGCCAAGTGATGATGTCCAATTGTTTGGTCAGGCAAGCACTGGCCTGTTATTGCAAGGGTATTTCCTGGCTGTTTGATAATCCAGAAGACTGGAGTATTAAATCATCAGTCAGTTGATTGCATCTGTGGCTGATTACATCTGTGATCAACTGAAGCATTTCCCAACAATGAGATAATCCAATCAGCTAAAACTTTTAAGGGAGAAGAGAGACTTTTTCACTGCTTCTTCAGCCAGTGAGCCTCTCCTGTGGAGTTTGCCAGACCATTCATCAGAACTGCCAACTTCACAGCCTGCTCTGCAGATTTTGAACTCTTCCATTCCCTCGGTTGCATGAAACACCTTTATTAATCTTATATTTATGATATCCCCTGTTGGTCTGTTTTTCTAGAGAGCCCTGACTAATACAAAGACAAGGGAAGCCAGATAAAGTCCTACGCTGTTCTTTACAATATTTCTTATTTAAAAAAATCAATTATACAATAGGAGGGAACATTTCTTGTGCCTATCATATGATGTTCTGGGATTGGCCAAGTCTGAAGCCACTAGGCTTGGTCGACCGAGCTGGGAAAAGACCTATGGCCCAGTACCCTAGGCGACACTCACCAAATTTGTAGCTCAGGATCTATGTCCTAGAACCGAAAGTATAACCAGCTTCACAAGCCAAGCTCAGGGGTTTCTAAATTGATTTGATCTGTACTTTTCTAAAGACAAGGAGATTAATGATTTAAATGTAATAAAGCCAAGGTGTCTTCTGATGTTCAGTTCTCAGGTTCTCATGCCAAAATGGGCAGGTGTGTTTGTTTTCTGATTATGAGACCCTTCAAACCAGGCACTTTAGAGCATTACATAGTACAATTGAAACAGGTTATAAATTTTAAGCAACTTATTAAGAGTAAACAGAGGGAAAAATAACCTGTCATTTTTGGAGGTATGTTCAGTAAGATTAAAAAACAACAAAAACAAAACTCAGAGAGCAAGAGGTCATCAATAGAGCTAGAAAGTTCTTCCTTCCCTCACCAAATCCTCTAAACAACTAGAGAAGATTTCCCAATACATATAGGGACCCCAACTTGAGGATCAACCTAAGTTTGTCATGTTTTATAACAACAATAACAACAACAATAATAATAATGGCAACTGCTTAATCATAAAACAATATATAACATTAGCTATTTATTATGTATCAGAATCTGCATTTAACTTTCTACAAGAATTATTTTATGGAACTCTTAGGATACCTCAACAAGGAATAAATGTTTCTTTATACCCAATGTAGGGATGCAATTCAGAAGGGAGAGGCTGAACAACTGTCCCAGCCAGCAAAGAAGTGTTAGCAAAATTTGTAGTGTCCCGGAGCTATCTGACTTCTGAGACAGGGTCTCTGAAGAATATAAAGAAATGGTCATTGTTCTTACAGTTTTGTTTAGAAGCCCTGAAAGTGGCCATTCTAGGCAGAGTGGCTCACTGAAAACTGTGCAAGCCAAGCTCATCTGGCCTAAGGTGGAAGATGTCAGACCAGTTCCTACGAGGAGTGGTCTTGGAGGCCTTCCTAGGCCGGGTCTCTCCTGTTCTGGGGTTGGGCTTAATGGTGAGTCAGTGAAGCAGGTCATCTGTAAGAATGACCACCAGATTATGGAATCTGGCAGATATGGGGTTAGGTGGGGTGAGGTTGAAGGGCCATCTCTTAGGAAAGGGCTTGGGGGGAAAGGGGTGAATGCCAGAGGTCCTATGAGAGGCACAGCAGTTGGATTACTCACTTGTGGGGTAAGGAAATTCTGATGGGACACAACAGAAGTGTGAGCATCAGATGTCTTATGTTCACCATTTAAATTTGAAGGTGGATTAAAATCTTACCTTTCCAGGAGGAAATTTTGTTTTTCTGGCTAGAGAAGGTCTAATGATTGGAGAATTTATCCCCAGCTAACTCCTTAGCCATCCCAAAGGGAGGACCTTGACTTCAGTTTGGGGGTAAACTGAGCTCCCCGTTCCCTTAGTTCAATGTTCCTAAATGAGTCCTGAAGAATTAAGAGGGTTTCTAACCAGGACAAAACTATTTTTATTTATTTTTGCTTGTTTGTAAAGCCCTATTAGGGCAGACTTCACTGTAGCCAAATTTTCTCCTTACTGCTTATATTAGGAAAGGGTGGTGTGTATATATATATAAATGTGTGTATATATGTATATATATTCACACACACACAAATATAATGCCCTATTTGCAAGGTTTTTCCTAACCCAGTGCCTATAAGCCATGATAAACAGACACCTTTTTTTGTTTTTTTTTTTAAAGAGGCTTGGCTGTTATTGTTGAGGCAATAACCTTATAGCTGACATAATTCTGAGTTTCTACAAAAGGATGTATAAGAGAGAAGAAAATGCTCCAAAACCTTTCACTGAGAAACGCTGTATTTTATTCTCAAATTACTCATTGAGTGCAAGAAGGGTTAATATAAATTATAGTTCAATTGCCCAGTGAATTTCACCAAATCACTGTTGGTTTTGCTCATAATCACTGGACTGAGATAGGAAGGTCAAAATCTGACTACTCATTCGTTTTCTGTTGCCTGCCTAGGCAAAAAAAAAAAAAAAAAAAAAAAAAATATCTGACTACTAGGTAGTCTCACTTTTAAAAATAAACGCGTTTGCTGCACATTGGGTCAAGTCTTGCTCTAGACACTTCACTTATGAGAAATACCAGGAGAAGAAATGGAGGAGGGTCAGATAATTGAAGAGGTGCAGAACAGGAGACAGAAAACAGAGGAAGATGTGAAAAATGACACAATCAGCTGAACAGCTGGTTGATGCGGTTCACAACGGACTGGACTCTTTTAATGTGAGAACATTCTAGACCCTAAGTTCCTTAAAAGTATATTTTAAAGCAATGCTAGGTAAATTTTCATGTTAATAATAGCAGTAAAATGAATTGGGGAAGCCCTTGTTATTGTATTCGTATAGACTTTATTTAGCTGAAGGCAGTTTTCCTCCTATTATTGCCTCTCACCCCATGATATGGATTAAATTATGTACCCCAGTTGGGACATATTCCTGATCTTGGTCTTCATTCTGATGGGTATGGACTCATGTAAATAAAATCTCTTCCAGTGGTTACATTGGCTAAGATGTGGTCCAACTAACTCAGGATGAGCTTTAATTCATACTAGAGGAGTCTTTTAAAAGCCAAGTGAAAGTCAAATGGAGAGAGAAGCCATGGGGCTCAGCCAGAAGCTGGAAGTCAATGGAATCCAGGAGAGAAAGGAGAAGACACTGCCATATGCATTGCCATTGACAGAAAAGCCTAGGACCAAGGATTGCCAGAATGCCACAAGTCTTCTAGGAGAAAGCACCAATTTGCTGATGATTTTGCTTCAATTTTGGACTTCTCCTGGCCTCAAAACCTTGAGTCAATAAACTGCTGTTATTTTAGCCAACCTACTGTATAGTATTTAGTAGCTGGTAAACTAAAACATTCTATCTCAAAATACATACTCTAAAAAGTCTGAAATGACATGATTGTCCTAAAATGTGACTCCTATCTTCTAATAATAACAACAAAACAAGGTTTTACGGTGACATATATTGTACAATAAAGAATCTGGCCTCAGCCCAAAGAGAGGTCCAGCCTTTATCCCTGGTTCCTTGGAGGTAACCTTTGTCAGAATTTCCTGAGTGATTACAGTGTTTTGCTTATTCATGGTGGGCTCCTCAGACCACACCTGGGAATTTGTGTTAATGAGATTATCAAAGTTAGGATAGGGACTGGCCACTCCAGAAAAACCAACCATGTGGTTAGAGTTGGCCTTTGATATCAGCCCAACCTCTGGGGAATGGGGGGGGGGGGCTGCAAATTGAGCTCAAGCACATGGCCAATGATTTAATCAATCATGCCTGCATAATGAAGCCTCAATAACTTTGGACAGTGAAGCTCAGGTGAGTATCCCTCTCTGGCAATACTTTTTGTGTATCACCACACATCATGTGCTGGGAGGACAATGTATTTTATTGCTAAAATAAAACAGTGATAATAAGTATAATACTTTTCTGAGTTCTATGAATCATTTTAGCCAATTATCAAATTTGAGGGACTTAATTTGTAGCCAGTTGGTGTGAGGTGAGGGTGGCCCTGGGGGCCTCTGAACTTGTGGCTGGTGTCTGACATGAGGGCAGCCTTGGGGGGACTATTCCCTCTAACTTTGTAGTTGAACCCTAACTCCTTGCATGAATTTACATGGAGTTTTCATTTCAATGATTGTACAGTGGAGTCATTGTAAAAATGGCCCCAATTCTCCACCCCTGCCTGTATTCTCCTTTCTGGAAGCTTCTCACATTAAGAGGTGGAATCCCTCTTTGTGACCTGCTTTGGTCAAAAGAGTTATCAGGAGTGACACTGTGCCAGTTCTGGGCCTAGGCATTAGAAGCCTTACATGCATCCATTCTCATTCTCTTTCTCTTAGACATCTGCCACCACCAAAATAAGCCAGCCTAATGTCCTAAATGGTGTGAAACATTGACCCCAGCCAATACCCTGACTTGTGAGTGGGGACATTTTAAATCTGCAATTTCACCGCCAGTTGACCACAAATGCATGAGTGAGTCCAGCCAAGATCAGCAGAGCCTTGCCCAGGTCACAGAACTTCCCCACTAACTCATAGATTTGTGAATAAAAATACAACTTATGGTTGTCTACTATTGAGGTTTTCTGTATAGTTATCATGTAGCAGCAATCCACAACAGATAATTGACAACAGAAAACTGATCAGTGGTACAGAACAGAAAGCATGAAAATTTATTTTTTCTAGGCAAAATTCTTGGAAGCTATGATTTGATTTTATACATTTTCATTGTGGGAATCCAAGGAACCGAGGCATTGGGTCATCCCTTAAGTGACAGAGAAAGGTAAGATTAGCACTCCCAGTGCCTGATTCTATATACTGTTCTTAAATAATTTCTTCCAGTGTTTCCTCTTCCCCCTCCTGAAAAGTCTCTTATTTTTCAAGCTCTGGGGTCAGCAAGTGTTGTTTATGTAAATCCTGGATTTTGAGGTCTTAAGAAGTATAAAATGAATCTATAAGAATCTTCAGAATGAAACAAGATGAAAGTATTAATGAAACAAAAGAAAACGATGAGTGTCCAAAAGTTAGAAATAAGGAAGTCTCCTGCTTCTAGGGATTGGTTATGGGATACAGAACTCCTGTCATACAGAGTTTTATTTGAATTTTGGTGAAGCATCTCAATTATTCATGAGAATTATCTCATCTTGTCATATTGTCAGAGTCCTCATTTTGGTCTTTTTTTTTAACTTCTTCACATACCAGATCTTTCTTTAGGGAAACTGACAATATAGACTCATTTGAAGATCATTTTATTTTATCGCCAACAATTAACTTAACATGTAGTTATTGATGTGTACTAATTCCCAACCACTAAGCTAGAGGCTGGGCTACAGTGAGAACAGACTGTATGCCTGCCTTGCAGATGGTTTTAGTTTGTGTCCCTCCAGAAAGAGGCCCTGGGATATAGATTCCAGTATAAGTGGTTTGACTGTGCAGTTATTCTAGGAAATATCAGTAGCAGGGAAGGTAAGAGAGTGGGGAAGTGAGGCAAGGAAGGTTGCACAATGAAGCAAATTACAACCATGGACACCTGGAACTTAATCCATTGAGGAACTCTGGGAACCAGTGTAAAACAGACTCCAGAAATATCCCATTGGAGGGGCAAGCTTGGGTATTTATCCACCAAATTCCCATCTGTCCCTGGTTGAGATTGTTTCAGGGGCCACTAACTCTCAGGCATTTGCAGCTTGCCCTGCATGCTGGCTAAAAGCCCTAAGGCACTCAGAGATGTTTGCAATAATCAGCCAGTAGCTGTAGAGGTGAGTGATGAGACAATATGAGGGGTGGGGTTCACAGGCAGCACCAGATGCACAGGCATTCACTGATAAGTGAGAAGAAACAGACAATTACAGTGCTCTTTGGTAAAGAGAGGTTGGGGGCTCTGACAACACAGAGTGGGCATCTCAAGCTGTGGTAGGGAGGGCTTCTATAAGGAGATGGCTATCAAGTTTATTAAAGGAAAACTAGGAGTTAATTGGGTGAGAAGGTAGAACAGAGTGGGAAGGAATATCTTTAAGGAGAACCATGTGCAGGGGCATGGAGGTATGAAAGAGTATGAAGTTCCAAATGGAATTTGAGGATAATGTGTTGGAGGAGTCTAGAGAGGTCAACAGGAGCCAGATGTTGATGGATTTTGTGCTTGGGCTAATGATTTTCTTTGCACAGCAATGGGAAGCCATTGAAGGGTTTCAAGCAGAAGACTGACCTAATCAGATTGGTCTTTAAGAAAGTTGACTCTGAATGTCAGAGCAGAGCATGCATATGAGGGCATGGCACCATGGGCCAGGTGACCTGTTAGGAGAACACTATGCAAAGTTCAGGCAAGACATGATGTGAAATGAACCAAAGACATTCAGTAACAGATAAGGGCAGTTTAGCATTAATACCACTATAAAGAAAAAAAAGATTTAATCTTCAACTCCTCTCTCAGTGTCAAAATTAATCCAAGAAACACTCTTGATTGAAACTGGATCTATGTAGAAGAAATGAGGAAGTACAAGTTGAGGTGTCTTTCCAACAATTAGCATCAGCTATTTTAATAACCTTTCTGGTTGGGAGGGCACTTTTATGATTATATCAAGGCTATTGATTTCAAAGTAGATGGTATTGCTGACCTCTTACTACCTTGTACTAAGGATAACTTTGAAGAAAGTATCATAATAGTATCTTATACACATTCTAGAGAGTTACCATTAAGACAAAAAGTAAAGTGGGAATTCTGCCCATTTCTGTGCTAAAATTCCAAAGCAATCACCTATCCTTCCAAAGAAGGCAAGCAGGATTAATGGCCATGGACATTATTTGTAACTATTTCTTCCTAAGAGCTCTGATTCCAGCTTGGCAAGACCTGCGATTAGCTGCAGGAATAGACCTATCTACTCCTCAGTTCATAATTGTTCCCATGGTGCAGGGTCTCTGAGTGGTTTCTGCAGAGTGGGAGTGAAACCACATTTCTTAGTGGTGAATTTCTTTATTCACATTGAAATGAAGAGGTTGCTTCGAAAGTATTTCCTTTGCTTTGGTTGTATATTTCTGAATTTAAGGAACCTGGTCCTTCAGATTAGAAATCAGCTCAGGTTCTCTAAAGGAGAAACATGAATAACATTGTGTTCTTTCTCTCCAGATACATTACACCATCAGATCTGCCTGGAGAATCCATGCATACCGTACTTGTGTCCAAGCTTTCTGGGTAAAATAAGATATTCAATGAATATTGGGGATTTTAAGGTAGAGGACAAAAGCAACATTAAATCTGAGAAACTTAAACCTGGACCATTAGGGATTCAGAGGAGAAAATATCTGAGGTTAGTGGGCTGTAGTAACAATATCAATTCAATATAGAGAATCAAACAAATGTCCTGTGGCAATTTTGTGTATGATTAGAATTGATTTATTGTGATTCTGGAATAGGATCAGCCCATAGCTGAATGGGCACAGCACAGGGAGAACAAGGGAATGACAACTGCACATGCCTTGTGGGAACCTCGCTTCCTCCCACCAAAATAATAAATAATAAACAGGTTTGGGTTCCAGGCAGAGCACATAAAATTACAACTACTATCAGAAATGGGAAAACTGGGGGTACTCTATCCCTACCACTTGCCCTTTAACTCCCTTGTTTGGCTAAGTAAAAAAATGTAGATGGATCCTGGAGATTAACTGTGAATTACAGAAAACTAATGAGGTTGTGCCAACTTGGCTAGAGCTGGATTGACATTGTTTCTAGGTTAGAATTCTTTCTAAATCAACCTTTGATTGGTGTGCAGTCATTGATCTGGCAAAAACATTCTTTTCTATCCCTGCTAATTTTGGCTACTAACAGTCATTACCTTTGCTTGGCAGCATCAGCTATTTATTTTATTGTCCTACTATAGGGATGTTTAAATTTTCCAGCAGGGTGCCTCACTCTGGTGAGGCAGAATTTCTTCAGGTAGCTCAAACCTTAATTCATATACTGAAGCTTCTCATGATATGCTGGCATATTATATTACAGCTAAGGCTCTGTCTTTATTAGTTCTATGTGGAAAGAGGATGGGCCAATAAAGAGAAAAACATTCAGGGACCGTCTCAGAGAATAACCCTTCTGGGAGTATACTTATATGAGGAACTAGAAATGCTCTGTCCCAATTAACATTAGCTTTGCTCCTGTAAGCCATTTGTATTTAAAAGGCATATTTGGATAATAGAGAGATAATACCCCTCACATTATGTTGTATCCCCTTCATTAGTTAATTAAAAAGATCTCAGAATATATATGGGTCCTTGAATAATGATGTGAGAATACTTCCTTTCCTCTTAGCCTCTTCTCCACTCCCCTCCAAGATATAATTCTAATCATTGTTACTTGTAGCAATATCAAGGTCCTGTCCAGTGCTTTACAAACTTTAAAATCTGCACAAATCACCTGGGGCTCTTTTTCAAATGCAGCTTCTGACTCATTGGGTTTTGGGTGTGCTTCTGATTCCGCATCTCTAACAAGCTCTCAAGTGATAACAAGGGAGCCAGCCTTCCACCATACTTGACCAGGAAGACTCTAGAGCTTGTATTTGCCTGAGAAGACAGGAACCTATGGCTTCCCTGAGGCTTCTGAATAACATTCTGCCTTTTAACTCAGGTGCTAGCTGCTCTCTGAGCCTTAAGAAGAGAAACCAAGGACTTCTGTGACCTGAAAAGCCTATCACAGATTGATTTGGTCTTGTTCACTCCTATCATCCAAAAAATTGCATGGGAACGTAAAGTACCATAACTATTCAGGTGTTCAAGATACCCACTGATATCCTAGAACCTCATTTCCATGAAATTCTGACCTTAGAGCTGCTGCATGGTTCACAGATGATTCTTTCCAAAGGTGAGGAATGAGTGACAGTGGCCACAAGCATTGCCTTGGGAGATACCAAAAGAGAAGGCTGGAGAAGCTCAATCCCTGTTGCAGAATTGAAACAATATTCATAGCAGCTACCCAGCCTCCAGAGTTATTTCATGGCACAATCCTTATTAATTCAGGTTCCTTCACTTAAGGTGACAGGTCCTGATGATGGAACTACTGGGTCTAGAGATACATGGAACAAATTTCTGGGGCATCAATTGAAATTTCCAGCCAATTTAAATGCTAATTTCAGTGCAGATGTCCACTTTACTTACAGTGAGGAGCGATACTGGAGCAGGTTAAATACCTCAGGGTAGGCAATAGGGCATGAACTGAGTGCCACTGATAAGAGACATTGCCTGAACACCACCTCCTACAGCACGAGAGACCAGGAGGACACAACTGGCAAGAAAAGTTGGAATTTATTACTTACTTAACCATTTACCAGCAAGAGCAGAGGAAGAATGAAAAGATGGAGGCAAGATATTGGCTAAATATCTAGAAGCCAAAGCACCAGGGGGAAAAGGAGTGGCTGAGGGCCTAAGAAGTTTCAACCATAAGCTTGATGGGGAGAAGGGGAGTTTTGTAGGTCTTAATACTTTTTTCCTTTTCTGCATGGTCCCCCTAATTCTATTACTTCTGAAGATGGTTAGTATCACACAGTTACCTTTTACTACTATTACTCTGGTTATTTGTCATTATAGGATTTGTAACCCCTAGTTATATCAGAACCCTTGGGTGGCTTGGGACCATGATGCTATAGACTATGGCTCCACCTTACCAGCTAAAGGCAAATGTAGATGCTGGCTAAAACAATGGAGGACCCAGGGTCTTATCCTCAGATCCAATGAACTGAGCTCTACCTGGGTTTAAAGAGTAGCTTATTCTAAATCAAACTGAAATGGAATAAGGTTTGGGCACTAGATAAAAAGTCAATACGAAATGAAGCCACTGAAGAGTTGGAAATTAAATGAGCCCAATAATAAAGTAAATATAATACATAAATTAAAGTGCATAAACTTGACTATCTACTTGCCAGCCGGTATCACTGTGTTCAGTCCCTGTGCTGCTGAAGAGCAAGTTACACAAGCAAAATCTTCTTTCTTTAGGCTTTGGGTAATGGCCAAATGCAAGGATCACTAGATTTTAATGATAGTGTCCTCATCTCCTCCAAGTGATAGGAAGAAGTAAGGAGTAGACTGTGCCAGGGGATCCATGACAATCTTACACTTTTAGGTCAAGAGATTTCTTGGTCATCTACCATGTAACCAATTTTTCCTTTATTTGGAAAAAGATGGGCTTGATGAACTGCTGCTGCTAAGGAAATGAAAGACCTGATTGTTTCATTCCCTCAAAGAGAATTTGTATAATTATACTTACATATGTATGTATACACACACACACACATAGGAGATGCCTGCAATTTTTAAAAAATTTTGCTACAGTAAGGTATGAATGCTTGCTAGATACTTTGTGCAACCTCTTTCAGAGATTAAAGAAATACTTACTCTTCCTGCATGAATAAGAACGGAAAAATTGTAACTGATGTCTTCTTTGACTATTAACTCACTTTTAAAATGTAATTGTCCCAGGGAGTAGTGCTAGGCTGAGTATATAGAGATTTGTCCTTAAGTCCTAAGACAGGATGGTAGATCTCCACTCCTCAAACTCTTGAAATTAAAAGAAATCTTATAAGCAGAGGGTTGAGAAACTAGTGCAATACTTGTTTATTATTCAGTTTAATCTTGAGAAGAAAATTAAAGGACTTCATTACAGGAAAAGAGCTTCCTTTTTTAAGCTGGCATTCGACTTTTGGAGTTTGAAATCCCCTTCCACTGCCTTTTAAAAAGATCCAACCAATCAATCAATTAGGACCTGGCAAGGAGAAGAAGATTTCTTTGGTTTCTTGGCCATTAATTTCCCTAAATCCAGTACCTATAGGGAAGGCATGGGGTAGTAATTTCTGATGACATTATTTGTGGTTGCTTTCTCATAAAAGTCCTAGAAGTAATTAAGCCACTGATTTCGGGCTCACAGGACATGTTGTTAGGAGTACAGGTACCCTGGCCCCTCAGGACAGAAATGTCACCATGATGAAGTTGTCTTCCAGTGGGACTTAAGGATAGATCTCTGTGGGATCATCAGTGGCATCAGGAAGAGAGAGAGATAGAGGGAGCATCCCATTGGAAGTAGGAGATACCTTACTGACAGTACTTATTCCTTTAGTGTAATAGTGGTTGATTCCTCCAAGATTAGCCCCATGACAGAGTCTCCACATGGGATGTGGGGAAGGGCAATTGGAACCTGAGGATCAGGCTTTGGTCTCTCAGAGTTTCTCTTTCCCTTTGGAACTTCTCCTCCATTAGAGTTGTCAACATTAATATGACTTCCCTCTAGGTTCAGGGATGAGAGGAATCACAGAAAGAGAAACAGTCAGCACGGATTCCCTAGATATGATGCATCTTCCTGGAGGCCCCTAGAGCTTGTTTCCTTTCTCACCATCAGGCTCCTCCCCTCCTGGGGCACAAGGCATCTTTCTCTGTACCACCCAAGGCCCTTGTTTCCTTAGGATTCAAGCCTAAGAGTTCAAGAATCCAGACAGAGGAGGGTGCTCCCTTTCCCTCTAGTCTGAGACCACCAACCAATCCTCACTTTCTTTCCCAGGACCCATCAATCTATTCCCCAGATGATTGATGTTAGGAATGCCTGTCTTTTCAGGGGAAAATTCTTCTCTCTAACTATATACCAACAGGACGAAAGACACATACAGAATATGAGGGGTTCTTTTCTTTCCAAATAACTAGTGAGAATAGGCTCAAGAACCAAGTCATTCCCTTTGTAGTGACTCCCTGCAATCAAAGCCATGAAGCAAAGATGCATTTTATACCCGTGTTCCAACTTGGATGTGGCTGTAAGTTGGATGTTTAACAAGCATTTATTGAGCACCAACTGTGTACACTGTGCTGGAACCAAGTGCTTAGACGGCTGCCTATCCTGAGGGGATTACTTGCTGGCAGGGGAAACAAATCGCAATGCAACTAATGATAGTGCCATATGACCAGGGAATCCACAGGACAGTAGCAAGTACTTTGAGAAATGTAAGAATAAATACACTGCTTGGCAAGGAAAGGTGTAGACATGAGAAGGTCAAGAGAAGGTTAGAGCAACTTTTCACAAATAAGGTGATATTAGGGCTAACTCTTGAAAGCTGATTTTGCTGTCCGGAGTAGGAGCAGAGACTGGAAGTTCTGTCACAGATGATAGTTCTGCTTTCAGGGAATTTCTTCCATTTCAATTGGCTAAAACTGCTCACAAAGGATTTATAAAACTGATGAGAAAAGTCAGCTTTTGGAAATGAAAAGCACTCCGCAGATACATAGCAACTAGTTGTGAATACTTATTGAGTGAAAAAGAGATTATATTTTGGAGTCTTTAAAATTTAATTCAATGCTTCCCAACACGAATTAAAATGTGAAGTGAGAAACATTAGCAAAATGTACCTCCTCAACCCCAGGAATGGTAGAGACTGGTCTAATGCTCACCAAACCCATGCCATCGTCTTCCTGGGCCCACAGATGGGCTTGATTTCCCAAATTCCCTGGCAATCAGCCTTGAGACCAAGTCCTTGCCATTGGGTCCCAGAAATACCGCATGGAGTAGAAGCCCTGCCTCTCCACCTCCTTCCCCAATACATACTGGACTGTAAAATAAGGAAGAAAAAAATTTTTATTATGTTAAGTCACTGAAATACAGGGGTTATTTATATATTTATAATAATCAGGAATGAGGAAGAAGTGGAAGAAAAGGGGGGGGGGAAAGGGGAGACAATGAACATGTGATCTGAAAAATCTGGCTCTGCCTCTTTCTTGCTGGTTCACTTATTTGTGACTGGGAGACTGAAGTAGACCAGAAAGTAGATGGTCGCAGACAGAGGTTTTGTTCTACCTGGATCCTAAGAAACCATACCCACTGCCCGGTACCCTTTCTGAAAGCACACAAATGGGTGCAGCAGTCTCAGAGCATTGGCGGTGTAATGATGAGCTAGCGTGGAGAGAAGCTTTAAAAGGCAGGGAGGAGGAGTCTAGGAGACCAGCAGAATCATGTTACCAGGATAGAATCAGGTATCAAATGGAACTAATGCCCACAAAAGAGTGGACACCTCTAACATTTTAATAGCTGCTAGATGCTAACCTGTAACACATTTTGCTTCTTGTGCGTTTTCACTGTATTCAACAATACAATCCTGCTACCTTGGTCTACATAAGTGCAAAGGATATTTTAACAGCAGGATATTCAAACTGCTCCTATAGGCAAACTGATGTGGTATGACTGGGAGTTCGGTTAGCTGGAAAAAAAAAGCACTAAAAATACTCACAGAAGGAGGAACTTAACTATGGCTACAGGGTGCCTGACTGCTAGGGAGCAACAGTGGCCAATTAACCTAGGGGTAGAAACTGGAGGTGTGGCAGAGGGAAGGGGAGCTCTGCAAACAAAGGCAGGGCCTGCAGAGAGATGCTGACAGGGGATGGGTTCCAGGCACTTCCAGCTGGAAAGGGACTCAGGGTCATGCCCTAGCTTCTGCAGTCACACAGATGGATACATGCTGAAAACACCGCACTAGCTAAAATATGGTGATGTTTCAACAGAAATGTTCAGCTTTAAAGTGGCTGTGATTTTTTGATGCTAGATAAAAGATTCTCGAATTTTCAAGCCAAAAGCCATTTGTAGAACGTTTCTTATGACATACTATCCTCTTACTATATTTTACTATGCAGTTTGGTTTACTTGGAGCCACTGTGCTGCTTTTTATGACATTATTTCAAATTGGCCACTTTTATTTCTCAAACCTTCAACAGGAGATTATGAAGAATGATACGGAAAACAATTTGCTCCCCATTCACAGACACTGCTTTCTCATTACTTACCACAGATCATTATCTCCATTCCCTGCCTGATCAGCTTCCCTGTTTCCCAGGCTCAAGATCTGGGGTCCTTTTCAACTCTTCTCCCATCTCCCCATGTCCAACCCATTTATTCATCATCAAATTCTGCCAATCTTTTCCCCAGTAATATCTTGAGGATTTTTGTATTCACACACTTGAATATTCTCCATCTAATTATTTGCCTCTCCACAATCCTTTTAACCTGATTTTTATAACTCAATCATCAGGGACTTTTATTTTGCACAATTGCTATGAGGCTATTCCTGAACTTGGGAATCCAACATTTGGTCACTGACTTGCTTAAAGTCAAAGAGGTTGTGTTAACAAATCTGCAGAAAACTCAAAGCTAAGGGAGATCTCTAATGAGACTGGTACCAGAAATGAGGGCTAATGATTGAAAAATACTCTAGGTATACTTATTTTCTTGTTATATAATTGACAGTAAACAAATATAATTTACATAAAAATATGGGTAGTTAGATTTAGTTGAACCAAGAATTTGGCTTGATGTGTAGAGATTGACATTGATCTAGGAGAACTCTAGTAGGGTACGTCACCACTCAATCTTTAATCATCTTCTCTCCACCATTTCAACAGGACACTCTAGACAAATCTGAAGGTAATGGAGACGGACACTAATATAATTCTGATTGTTGACAAAAGTCAAGATTCAAAAATCTTCTTGATAAGCATGAGCCCTGGACTGAAACCAGTGATGTACTAGAGCCAAATTGTATCACTTTCCCAGAGCTGATGTATACATCTCTTACCAACTCTGCATTCAATGACATTATGTCAGTGGCTTAAAACTAGCCATAGTAGATGCAGTTACACCACAGAAACTGACAAACTATAAATAGGACTGTATTTTTTTCCCCCTCGGCAGCCAGCTTTAAGACATTTATGAAGTTTACCATTGACTGAGACCTCTTATATCCTTAATGCAGTTTGAGTCATTTTACTAGTCACGTTATGCATTTGAAGTTCCTACAGGATGGCCTGTCTAACAACTTCCTTTACCTGATACATGTCTTGGTAACTCCCCTTGTCCTTGTAAGTCCTCTGGAAGAACAGAACATATCCAGCTCTGGGACAATGCAATCCTTTTGGTAGATGGAAGAAACATCCTGCTTCTTCTCCCTACCCAAGAACTTCATACTTTGAACACAACTATGTACGTGGTGGACAAGGTCTGGGCCCCCTTCCAAATGGGAATGCTACCCTGAGTGTGTAGCAAGACTGTTTTGATCACAGGATGAGAAAGTAAATAATCTCCCCAGAGGGAGAAGAATGTAATCACGGGTGTGAAATGGCACTGATGGTATCTTAGTCTTAAACATTAATCTTAGCAAAACATCAGCTCTTAAGCCCCTTTAATAATTATACTAGAGGCCTGATGTGCTCATACTATATGGAATGTCTTTGTTCTAAAATCATATACATATTGCCCCCCTGCACTCCAATCCCTCGTAGGGCACTATCCCTCCAGACTAGCAAAACCAGAGAATCTCTCTAGTTTGTAAGTCCTAATAAATACATGTCTACTTCTGTGCCTGGTGTGCTTTTCAATCCTTACAGTAGCACCAGCCTATACTTTGCATGAATTCAGTCTGGGCTCAAACACTGTATTTCATATTTATTCCTATCAAATGACTTTCTGTTCATTCTCTAAAATAGTCTACCCTTGCCAGCTTCATTATCTTGGGTAGTCAGATAAACTTTCAGAACCTCATAGGAATTGTTACTTACAAAATGCAGCTAATTCTAATTTCAAAGTATTGTTGGGAGGATAAAATTATATATGAATGGGAAAATGATTTGCATTTATCATTGCCTGTGGGTTTTTTAAGCTAATCAATTTCTCATAAAATACATCAGGATATCACATAAAAATCAAAGATGATAATATAAATAAAATATTATTTTTAAATAATAAGTTCTGATAACTTTTTTTTTGAAAAAATGTTAACATTTTAGATCTTGACAAAATCTGTTGGATTTTGGGACCGTTTATCAAATGGAACCTGTTATACAAGTTTGTTAGCACCTTAACTGAAAGGATTGCATGGTATGGACAGGCCTGGATTCACAAGGACTGTACTAATGATTGCAATGAGCCTGGAGGACACCAGCTAATATTTGTTAGGTACCGACTGCATAAACCATGGACCACAGGCCCGGTGATTCATGTTTTATGTGATTATCTCATTTAATCTTCTTACTCCTATCAGAATGTACTGTTAACACCTAGATTCTCCCGATACGAAAACAGAGACTACAGAGAGGAAATGGTAAGCCACAAGACTCCCGCTTAGTTCATTACATGGCTGGGATCCAAACCCTGTCTGTTGACCCCTAAGCCCAAGATGTAGAAAAATGCATTTTCTGTGAAAATGGCACTTTCTACCACATTATCACTGTCAATTTGTACTACTGAAAAAAATGAGAAAAGAGGTCTTTTCCCAGACAGTCATATCCTTAGAGAATAGGAGAAGATACTTTCTGGATTCTTTCTTTAATTTAACGTACAAGAACACACAGGCCAAATTAAATGAGTTTCCCATCTTATCCCCAAATAATAAAAAACAAGAGATTCCAGTAGACACAGGAGTGTACAAGAAAAAAATATTACATGATGAGCTAAAGATAATATACCATTTGATGTACAAGGGAGCTTCCTTGATTCCTTTTATGGTCCCACAAGTATGTTTTCCTGCAGCTGCTAGGTAGCAGTATATGGGTTTCCTTTTGCAGGACCAATTCAAGGAATTTGTTTATTTCCATTCATTTCCCATTTTTGTAGGCAGATGTATACGTTGAGCTTTAACTCGAAAAAGTGCCTGAAGATGCGATTGATGTGTTTTAACCCGTGGACTGTACAGAAATATTGCTATGGCTGTATCTGCTCGATCTTGAACCATTTATTATAGCCCCAGAGAACCTGATATTAAGCTGCTCTTTGAGTCTTATCCAGGCATAATGTGCTGCTCGGCTGAAAGGTTGGCACTGGGAAGAAGATGCAGAGGGTGTAATCACAGCCATTACGGAGAGCCATCAATGCAGCCAAACCTACACTTTCCACAGTCAGCAGTAGGCAGCTCGATGAAAAGGAACTATTAGAAACCAAACCTAGCCCTGGATGTGTAATAAACGGCAGAGAGAAAACCTATTAGGGAAGTGCTTCCACAGAAAAGGGGAGACGCTGTCGTACTCTAAAGAGAAGAGGTTCAGTATTAGTTTAAAAAGGTCAACTTGTCAGGGTAAACTGACATCACTGGTATTGAAAAGCTGTCACCTTCTATGAAGCTTCCAGCTTCAGACACCTTATATCGTCCCTTGTTAGGTGGGTGCTATTTGGAAGGGGACACATCCTCTCATCCATCTTGGGGCTTTTCTTCCTCACTAGACTGATCATCGAGTCCAGTTTGGGTCACTGAGGAAATGGAGTCAGGGCACCTGAGCAGAGCATTTGTGTCAGCACCTGTCCTTCTTATCGAGGCATCAGCCAAGGTATTTTTCCCTGTGTTCTCTGAACATGCTTTCCACATAGGACTGGGAAATCACAGCAAAGTGAAGCAGTGCCTCCCCTCAGCCCTGCACACCTTGAACCTCACTGAAAAAGCCCTGATGAGGTTTTTATGATGTGATTCCAAAATGTGAGAAGTGGGGAAAAAGGAGTTCCCATAAAGGATGGCTTCAGATAATAAACAGTGGGAGTAGCAGAAGCCAGTTTTTGCTATGCTTTCTTTGTCTCAGAATTTTGGAAATTTTGTTCATGAGTCTATATGATGTGGTGTACCTCAGTTAAGTACCTAGCAGTGTGGATTTTAACTGAGTCTATATTCACCCTCAAATGGAGTGGAACAGGAATGTACCAATGCCTTTTAAAGCAATGCTGCAAACTGAGATTGACTCTTGGAGATGTCATCTCTTGTTTAAAGGAAAACATGTGTCCTCTTTTATCTGTTTGCTTTACACCATTCCACATATCACTATTCAGGGAAGCTAAATGTCTCTAAGTGCCAGGCTGATATGGAGGTCAGAAAAGGTGTCTTTTTAAATAAAGCATCAGTGAAGGGTGGAATTAAAAACCAAGCCCTCATGGCAGCTCTGGATTTAACCAATTAAGAAAGAAAACACTATAATAACGATGGCCGACCACTTGGACAGATAAATCAACATGAAAATAACAGTCCATCCCTGTAAACTCTTACAGTGATTAGCTTGGACAGAGAAGGGAGTCCATGGAAGACCTGAGTTACTAGGGTGGGATGTTAATGGATTTTATTGTATTTGTGGTATTTGTTCACCTAGCAATTATCCTTGAACCCACAGTGAATTTCACATTGGCTATTTTCTCCACTTGCCTCTTTTTTTTTTTTCCTCTGTAGAATAAGACACAAACTTTTGATTGACAATGTTTGCACTCAGTCAAATGCTGGGATGGTAATCTTAATCTATCAAGTTTGCGGTGTTATTTATTGTGAAATTGCAGTGTGAAGCTGATTGGTTGAAATGTGGCTCAAGCTTTGGTTCCTGGATTTACCGGGAGTTTTATTCTCAATATACATGGGAGTCCAGAGCCTTTTCAAATCATCAAATCAGGTGGAATAAAGAAGCCCCAGGCCAAGCGCCAGAAACAATCAATCGGAAGTTCACCCTAAACCCACAGTGTTGTGATCATGTTCCCATTCAATGCGAATTCGTCCAACCCGAGAACCTCAAGGAAAGCCAGTATTCTGTCATAAATATTCCAATTTTTAGTTTTAGATCCAGCAAGCTTTCCTACAGAAAATACCTTTTCTATAGGCTCATTTGCTTTTGCAATACACCTTGGATATGATTTTAAAATTAGACTTAAGGAAGACAAATCTCATTTAAGAATTCGTTTACTGATAAAACTAAAGGAATCACATCAAACCACGTAGTTTCTACCCTCAAACACCTGATATTCCCAAGATGCCTATATCCATCTGGGTCTTTGAGTAGCTCACTGGCATCTCAAAACTCGTCCAAAAACTGCTCTCTTGATCTCTCTCCTTTCCAAATCCTGGTCCTCTGCTGTCCTCCTCCCTCGTGTCCCTCCCTCAGTGGCTCAGCTGACACCTGGGACTAATTCTTGACACTGGCCCCTCCCTCATCACCACTGAACCTCCAGCCCAAACCAAACCCTACAGCGAACTTCCTCTGTAGAGTTTCCCCCAATCCGCAACCACCACCTCATCCGGCGTATCATCATTTCTCACTGTACAAAAAATCTTCTCACTAGTTTTCCAAGATTGTCTCCCTACAGACCACCCCCCCACGTCTTACCCAGAAATCACTGAAAAATGTAAGTACAGGAATGTCAATCTATTTCTTTAGAACCTTGGTGGTTGAGTCAAATCTGGGTGTAACATGGCCTGCGAGCCTTCACGTTCTGGCCCTGCCCCTACTGCGGCTTCATCTCCTCCCAACCCTCCCCTCCCCACCCCCCATGACTTCTGGGTCTAGCCACATTGTCCTTTTTCCCTCTTTCCATTGTGCTAAGTGCCTTCTGGCAACAGGGCTTTAGGACACTGTTTCTTTTGCTCATCTCCCAATTAACCATAATCAAAGTTTGGATTTCTATCTAGCAGTAGGGAATGATCACCTCCACTCTTGACATTTCCCCACTGTGCAGAAGGCTCATTCAGTGTTACTAGGGTTTTTCTCTACTCCAAGGACTGATCTGACTGACAAATTTAAGAAGCATAAATGGGTATGGTCACCTCAGCTCTGCTTTCTTTTCTTCTGGGAGTGAGAAGCAGGAAACATGAGTTTGTGACTATTTGATCTCACCAGAGGGTCATCTTGCACTGGGGAAGGTGACCCAGAGCCTTATTCTGGAGTGCAGTCAGCAAGCCCTGTGGCTATCATGCTCCTCCAACCTGTAAAGCTGATAGCTTGTCTCTATCTTTATCAAGGCATTCAGATGCTGGGTGGGGTTTTCTCAGAGAGCCCACAAGGGCAAAACATCTCTTCCTCAGAGGAGGCCACTGACCTTCTGACGTATACCATCCCCTCCACCCCCCGACTTTTCTTTCTCATGCATCCGTGCTGATTTGAAGCTATTTCATACCCCAGAAAAGCCATGTCCTTTAATCCTCATTCAGTACTGCCAGGTGGAATCTTTTTGATTGTTTCCATGGGGATGTATCTCCACCCATTCAAGGTGGGGTTGCTTACTGGAGCCCTTTAAGAGGGAACCATTTTGGAAAAAGCTTTAGAGCCATCAGAACCAGCAGAGCCAATAGAATGGACAGAGCCCTGGGGAAGCTGTTGGAGAAGCCTGGAGAGAAGGCTAGCAGATGTTGTCATGTGCCTTTCTAGTTGAGAGAGAAACCCCTGAACATCATTGGCCTTCTTGAACCATGGTATCTTTCCCTGGATGCCTTAATTTGGGCATTCTTATAGCCTTGCTTTAATTTGGACATTTTCATGGCCTTAGATCTGTAAATTTGCAACTTATTAAATTCCCCTTCTTAAAAGCTGTCCCATTTCTGGCATATTGCATTCTGGCAGCTTGCAGACTAGAACAATAACTTCTTCTTTTCCTTCATACCACTGCCACATTTGTGATTATATGTTTGTGTTTATATTTATTTGCAGTTCAAGATTGGGAACACAAATCTTTTGTTCAGGAACGTATATATATATATATATATATATATATAGTGCCTATTCTGGCCCAAGTTGTGGCCCCAGGGGTCTCTCAATAAATACTTGTGAATGAATAAATAAAGATTGGTCTTATTTCTATTTTAACTGTCTCTTTATGTTGTTTTAAAAGGTTAGTGTACACATCATGAATTTCACCTTAAGAGTTACTGCTAATTCTTCAAAATCTTTTAACTTTCAAGACAAAACTTCTTCCTCAGCTCCGATCTCTCCCTGTTCCTCAGCCAAACTTGCTCCTGCCCATCCTCAATCTTCCCTTCCATCCAGGCCCCTCCTGTCTGCATTCGTTCCTTCAAGCACTAGACTTTACAGCCAAAAACTGTGGTACCTTCCAATTCAGCAGCTTGATTGCCCCGAACATGATGTAACAGCTGTCCAAGGCCTAGGTCCGAGTCAGCACTATGATTGGCTTTGCCCAGAGCACTGCAGAAGGAAAGCCCCACCTTCTCCTGACCTGGTTTAGCACCTGCTGGCACTCTTGCAACCATCCCCTTAGCTCTTCAGTCCTCCTTGTTCATGCTGCTGACTCCTGAGGATACTTTCTCTTATACTAGAATTAAAATTTTGATCTCGAGACTTTTGCCCTCCACCCTCCTCTTAAAATAACTTCTCTTCCAATTTTATAAACAAAATGAGCACATCCAACAGGAATTTCTACATATAACAAAATCTTTCAGTTTAAGGTATCACTGCCTCTCTACTGAGAGGACATGTATCTCCTACTTGTTAGGTTTGAAGAAAGGCTCAGAGACAACCTGATCACAGGCGAAGGAATTTATTCAGGTACCAGTATGGTGGGGTCAGACTTCAGCCTGCTGGGGAGAACAAGAGAGGATATTTTATATCTGATGGATTGGGTAGGGAGGTAAGTGATATGAGGTTTGGTGGGGTGTGGGAAGTTGGTGAGTTAGCAACTCCTCATTGGCAAGGTTTAAAAGTTAAATGCTACTGCAGTCATGTAGGGCTGTAACTTCCGGAGGGCAGATATCATAGGAATGCAGCTGCCAGAGGCTGGGTATTGGGTCAGAGGGTTATTGCAGGAATGCAGTTGCTGGAGGGCAGGTGTAGATCAATTATGGAACTGCTATGTGGGAATATCCATTAAGAGCCAGTCACATCATGGGGAAAGGGGTCTTGCCTTACACCACTCCCCCAAATTCAGTCCTCTATGTGATTGTAACCCCACATCTCCCTACCTCTAGGGGATTACTGCCATTCTGCATTTATTTTTGCCCTATTTCTTCAGCTCCATCTAATTAAAAACGAAAAAAAAATCTCAATCCCCTCTGCAATATCTTCAAGCACCACAGGTCTTCAGTGGCTCACTTCTACTAGCTAAAGCCCCGTTTCTTCCATTCTCTGGCAAACTCCTTAAACATATGCCTTCTACCTGCTGGCTTCACTTCCTCCGTCTCCTTTCCTCCTGCAGTCATCTATCACAGGACAGTGCTGCATTCATTCAACCTCCCAATGGCCTACCCTGTCAATCCTTATTGGCCTCTCTCTGATTGTAGATACAACCTTTGGCCTACTCCTTGGATGTGCATCTTTTGGCTGCCCTGATTGTAATTCCCTTATTCTCCTCAACCTCACTGACCTCCCTTTCTCTTTCTTCCTACTGCATCCATTACTATCATTTCTCAGTTGTAACAGTCCCCATTCTCCGACCTCAGCTTCTCTTCTTGTTCTACCTCAAACCTTTAACCACCTCATCTAGTTTTAGAGCCCTAGCCCTGGCCTCCACATGGATGGCTTCCTAGTCTGCATCCCCACATGCAATCTCTTACTTACACTTCACTCAGTCTTTTATTTGCCACCACCTCAAGAACTGGCAGCCTCAGCATGCTTCAAACCAAATCTTCTTCTTCCCATTTGACTGGTGGTTCCATCTGGAAACACCATTATGTCCCACCAGTCACCAAGAACATTGATTCTTCTTTTGAAATATTTCTTTTGTGCAAAGCTTTCTATCCACTCTCCCTACTAGCACCTGATCCAGGTTCCCACACAAACATCCTTCAAGCCTCCATACTTAGCATATGTTCCCTGGGACTGGAATCCCTTACCGCCAGATGTGAGACTGGCTGATTTTCACTTGTTCTCCTCTTGCAATAGTTCCTCTAAGAAGGTAACCTTTGCCACACAATGGCCTCCCTTCCGGGCCACATTAGATAACCTTCTTCTGTCCTTCTGCAGAACCCTGTGGCCTTTCTTGGTACCCAACCTCCATCAGGGTTTCAGTGTCTCCATCTCTGGAAGCTTTAAACAACAGAGATTGTGTCTCTCTAACCTTCAATACATTAAAAAATAGTAGACAGAAAAGCAAGTAGTTTTAAATTAATATGGAAAGCATCTTACCCACAGCAACTGCTACCTATTTCATTGAACAGAACATTTCATGAAGTGACTTCTCATTTATCCTGGGTATTAAATCAAGACAGTATCCATCTCATAGGATGGTATTGTTGTTATTGTTAAGATCAAATTGCTGATGTATGTGACATCCAGGGTTGAAAGTCTCCCTGCTGGTATGGCCTGGGCACCATGGGATCAACAATGACATCTGTTCTAGTTTGCTAGCTGCTGGAATGCAATATACCAGAAACGGAATGGCTTTTAAAAGGGAATTTAATGAGTTGCTAGTTTACAGTTCTAAGGCCGAGAAAATGTCCCAATTAAAACAAGTCTA
>PVIY010016692.1:0-51101 GCA_004026745.1 Myrmecophaga tridactyla | reverse complement strand
GTGAGGGAGGAGTAGTAAGCGGAGACGTTTTACTTTTTGTCATATTTTATCATCCACTGTGGTAATCCGTTGTAATAGAACATATTTTTATCAGGGGTTTACTGTGCATAATTATGGATTGCAATAAGTAACATAAAAATATATTACTTAATAATGATGTACCTGGCATTCAAGTCTTTCCCCCATTTCTTCGGTAAATATTTTAATATTTCCATAGTGTTTTTTCTCATCTGACCTACTCCCGTCATTTCCTGGCTATCAGAATGTAGTCATACATAGGCATAGATAATTTATTCAATTGCAAATACATTTTAGGCTAAAACTTAAAATAGGAGCTCTTACATTTCTCTTTGAGCCTTCAGTATTTTAGTTCAGTCTTGAAGCACTCCATTCTTTCCCTCAGAACTATGGGGAACTTTGTACTAACAAATGTTCTAAAAACCACCCATACTGGTCTGTCTTTGGGATGTTTTTCTAGTTAGATCATCTTGATAGTGTTTCATTTACTTCTGACAGAGTGTGCCTGTTTGTGGTCTAAAGAGCGTGGCTATAGCACACTTGGTTTCTGGTCAGTCTTTGGCTGGTTTGGCTCTGAACTTGGTTCTTGAGCTGGTTCTATTTCAGTGATGCTCAAAATAATTACTACTTCCTTTGTACTTCATTAATTGCTCAGAACCTAGAGGTAGGAGAACTCAGCTGGAATGTTCAGTAATCACTAGAGCTTTTATCTTTGCATAAGGAGGGAAAATCAGGTGGGCTTATTTGGTGGGCTTATATAATTAATATTATGAGCTTTTAGGTCAGACAAAAGTGAATCTATGCCCTGGCTATGTGACCTCCAACAAGCTACTTCACCTCTCTGAGTATCAATTTTCTCATTTGTAAAACAGAGACAACAGTAACACTTACCCTACCCTATATAGACTATTAAATGAAAGTATATGTTATTAAATATAAAATCCTTACCATGCTTCTAGGCATAAATTAGAAACTTAGTAAATGTAAAATGAACCACATTATCTTCATTATTATAAATGCTAAGGAAATCTAATGGGAGAAATGGGAAGGGGGACAGGATTAAATGGAAAGATAATGCTTCCTAGAGGAGCTTACCATTTCAATGATAATTTAAAGTTTATTGATGCCAAGTTTCTGCATTCTGCAATATTTGTGGCTTTCTCATGTAGATGTTCTAAAAATCAGTGCCTTGTCGCGTTCATCCTTTAACATGAAACAATTTGACCAGAGTTGCCTTTCTTTCTAAAATTCATCCTTAAAGTTTCTTTCAGCTTGGTTTTGGTAAATCTGTTAATACGATGTTATTTTAGATAGAAATAGAACCTCCTGGGTCAGCTGTACCTCCTGCCTAGTTTATTTTTCTCTTGTAAGAGAGGGCCCAGTGGTAGGCATGGAGAGGACATGGCAAGCTGTGATCAGGCTTTCTTTAGCAGCTGTTAATGGCACTATCATTTATAAGCATTTTGAAAATGTTCCATTTTTCAGAGTGTGGAATTTCTCCTTGGGTTCAAATTCCTGTTCTTCTATTTACTGTGACACTTAGCTGTGTCACCCTGGGCAATTTATTAACTCCTTTGTACCTCGGTTTCCTCATCCACAAAATGGGAATAATAAATAGTTAATGCACGTCAAGTGCTTAGACCAGTTATTGGCACATTGTGAGGGCTTAATAAATGGGAGCTGTTCCTCTTATTCTTACTAATATCTTGCCTATACCTCCTTTTGTGTAGTAATTTTATGAGTATTTCTGTTATATGATGAAAATGGTACTCCCTTTTTATTTTCCCTGTTCAAGGCAACTGTTGTTATTTCAACTAGAAATGGATTATTATCTAAAGGCCAACATGGTGAGTTAAAAAGAACATTCTCTCAAAACTCAACAATAATAAAAACAAACCCTCCAATTAAAAAATGGGAAAAAGACATGAAGAGCCATTTCACCAAAGAAGACACATAGCTGACAAATAAACATGTGAAAAGGTGTGAACATCACTGATCATTAGAGGAAATGCAAATTAAAACTACAATGCAATATTATTACACCCTATCAAAATGGCTAAGGTACAACATAGTAATGACACCAGTTGTTGGTGAGGATTCAGAGAAGCTGGCTCATTCATACACTGCTGATAGGAATGTAAAACAATACAACCACTCTGGAAGATAGCTTGAAAGTTTCTTGAAAAACCAAAGATTATATACTATATGACCCAGCAGTTGCATTCTTGGGCATCTGTCCCAGAGACATGAAAACTTATGTTCACACAGAACCTGTACACATATGTGTATAGCCACTTTATTCATAATAGCCCCAAATTGGACTCAACCCAGCTGTCTTTCAATGGTTAAAGAAAATGTTGTGCTCATTTACTGTGGAATACTACTCAGCAATGAAAAGGAATGAAATATTGACATCTAGTTGGATGAATCTCCAGAGAATTATATTGCGTGAAAAAAGCCAATCTCAAAGGTTACATACTATATGATCCCATGAATATAACAATCTTAAAATGACAGGATTATAGAAATAGAGAACAGATTAGTGATTGTATGGGGTTGGGGAGGAAGGGAGGGGCAGGAGGGAAGTGGATACGGCTGTGAAAGGGCAATACAAGACATCCTTTGGTGTTGAAATTGTTCTGTATCTTATCCTGGTTGTGGTATTGTACTATAGTTTTACAATATGTTTCCACTGGGGAAACTGAGTAAAAGGTTCAGGAGATCTCTCTGTATTATTCTTGCAGTTGCACATGGAATCTACAATTATGTCAAAAAAATTTAATTAAAAAAAAAAGAGCGTTCTCAAACTGAATTGGGCCAAAAACCTGGAAGCAAGCGTTAGGTTAAGCAAGCAAGCATTAATGTTCTCTTCTGTGCAGGTGGTAGGCGGGCCTTCATTCCTCTGAAAATCGGCAGACCTAGTTTCGGTCAGAGGGAAGTGCAGCCAGGGCCCCAAGGCAGAACATCCTCAGTGGGCTGCAGGGACCTACCTGGAAGTCAGCATGGGCCAGCTCAAGTTTCAGAACTGTAGCTACAGAAGTGTAAACAATCCCTTAGCTTTTCGTGCTTTAATGGACTTTTCCCTTCTATAACAGGAGGACAACTTACTCCTAGTCTGTACCACTAGAATATTGGAAGGACAAGTTATTGTTATTTAGAAGTTTTTTTCCCTGCTTCGGAGAAAAAACAATCATTTAAAATGTTATTTGAAAGCATTCTGGACTACATTAGTCTTCATGATTTAAAATTGATTCTGGTTTTTAGTCTTTTATGGCTGGTTCAGTGTTTGAAACTGTAAACAGTTTTAATTATTTTCTAACATAGCCACATAAGTCTATATTTATCTGATGTTATGTCTAACTAATAATATTTCTCTTATTTAGCTTATGCCAAAGACAAGATTTTATAATATTACGTTTATTTTATTTCGCCACTGATAAACCAGGCACTTAAATTTTAGCCCTGTCACTTACTGGCCACGAGCTCCTGGGGAAATTACTTTATTGCTCTAACTTCAGTTTCATAATATGTGACCTGCCTCTTCGTGTTGTTTTGAGAATTATTAAAAATGTTTATTTAGAAGGACTAGCACAGAGCCTGGCAAAGAACAGATGTTCAATAGAACAAAATCTCTGAGGGTGTAATGCAGTGGAAAAGGCATTGACTTTGAGGTTGGGTAGACCCAAATCTGCTCTGCCATTTGAGTTTGTTTTAAGCCTCTTTAGCCTCAGTTACCACATCTGTAAAATGGATATAATAGCACCTACCTTACAGGACCCTGTGATGATCAGAGATTATATATGTGAGGCACCTACACAGAGCCTGGCCCGAAGTAGGCACTTAATAGATGAAAGGTGGTGGCTGGGGAAGGGATAGCAGCAGTGATTTGTTGTTATTGTTGTCTCCATAATAATGGTGGTAGCATTAATAAATACCCTTTTTCCTTGTAACTGGAGTCAGATAACTTCAGCAGTCCCAAAGAAGTTATATCAGTGCCTGTCACCCTTGCAGGACCTGTTAGTATCTCGATGTTAATATTAGTCAATAAGAGGATAGTCCTTTATGCATTCAATGACTTAAAAGTCTTAAGAAATGAAAATAAATAAATAACCTTAGAAAATTAAAAAGTGTAAAAAATTTTAAAAGTGAAGAGAAAGTCTTAATACATCTCTCTTCTGTGAGGGTGAAGATGAATTTTATACCTAAAGTTAGAAGGAATTTTTCCTAAAGTGACTTTGAAGTCTAAATAGGATAATTCTCTGCCATTTATTGCAGTCATTGTATCAATTCATCTGCCCTCTATTTCTAGACTTTCTATTTAAAATAAAGTCAATTTATGATTTTCAGTCATAAAACTACTTAGTCTGTATACAACTGGTGATAAATGATATGAATCCTTTTGGAGGGCGGGCGGTGGTGGCTCAGTGGCAGAGTTCTTGCCTGCCATGCTGGAGACCTGGATTCAATTCCCAGTACCTGCCCATAGGGGGAAAAGAAAATCCTTTTGGAGACCTTTAGAAGACCTTCTGGACTTGGATTGACTTCTTTTTTCTTCTTTAGCTTTTGATTAAAAACCTTATTTGGAAGGATGAGGCAGTTAACTGCTGCTTTACTAATTGCTGCTTTACTTCAATGTAGTGAAGATATTAGATATAGAAATAATTCATTTTCTAACTCCTCTCTTGCTATATTGTTATCTTGCTATCTTGCAAAATGCCATCTTCCTATGAACATAAACACACATATCTATCTTAAAGCTTGAGTTCACCCAGGGTTCTGCTGTGTTTCAAAAATGCCTGTGCAGGAAGGCAGGCCATGGTCGCTCAGCAGGCAGACTTCTCGCCTGCCATGCCGGAGACCCAGTTTTGATTCCCAGTGCCTGCCCATGCAAAAAAAAAGCCTGTGCAGGAAAAATAATCCATTTATTATTAAAAAGCTGCTTTTGGTTGACATGAGAAGATCCTTTAAAATTTGAATTATGTGCTTTTTGTCTACCTTGAAAAATTATTGATTAATCTCCATTTTGCGTTATGTTTATTGTATAAGAGGACTAAAGATCTTGTTAATTGATCTGTAAAGCAATGTAATCTGATCTATAGAGCAATTCAATCTTATCTATAGAAATACTTTTTGAGGGTTAATGGTGGGTCATTCTGTGGCATAAATTCCTTTTTGTATCATCTTATTGAATGAGGATAAATTTAATTTTAAAGAAAGGTGTCTTAAAGTCAGTAAACGCATTCTGAGCTCTTATGTATCAGACACTGAGAAACAATGAATTAGAAGTTTCTGTTGCTAAGAAACTTGTAATCTAGTGGAGGAGTGCCTATGGATGAACATGAATGAAATAGCTTATGATGCATTAAGTAAGGAAATGCATTTAATCAAATGTGTTGAACCAGAAGAAGGATTATCTTGAAGAAGCAGGAAATTTCTTCTCTCAAGAAGAACTTTTGTTCACATTGAATAATTAATGAGAAATTGTAGCCTCTGAATATGGGGAAATCACTAAAAGCTCCAAATCTTCTTGAGATGATGACCATCTTAAACTATCCAATACAGGACAAAAGAAAAATCACAAAACTTATCTCCACATTAGCATTTAAAATGAATAGAAAATTATGTATTCAGGATTATGAGTAAATAATTTTCTCCAGTTTCTTAAAAATATTTAGAACCTAAGATTAAATCGTCTCAGCTATTCTTTCATATTTTGGCACCCAGCAACAAAAATTGGGCTTGGAAAGTGATAAACTAATTTTAAAACTTTGCCTAAAATTATAGGTGAAAATGATGTTGATGCTCTAAAATTACAGGCTGAAAATGAGTGTTCTTGATAATTGTTGATGAATTTATGGATCCATAAATAATTGTCATTCAGGGTACATGGGCAACTTGATGTCTTTGGTTTCTTTGTCAAAACAATTCTGTTAGGTAGAATGTCTATCAAGGAGAATGTGGCATTGCCGATACTCTTGAAGCAAGGTGTTCTTCAAAACCAACCTATCTACTATCTTAGTTTGCCAAGGTAACAAAGTATCGTAGGCCAGTTGGCTTAAACCACAGGAATTAATTGTCTCATGATGTTATAGACCAAGTTCAAAATAAAGGAGTTGGGCAGGGTCATGCTTTCTCTGAAGTCTGTGGCATTCTGGCGGTGGCTTGTTGATAATCCAGGACCCAGTCTCTGCCTCCATCACATGGCCGTCTCTGTTCCCATCTGTCTTCTCCTCCTGTGTCCAAATTTCCTCTGTTTATGAAGACTCCAGTCATGCTGGATTAAGGCCCACCCTGATGTAGTTTGGCTTTACTCTAATGAAAAGCATCTTTAGAGATCCTGTTTACAAATGGGTTCATATCCACAGGCCTGGAATTTAGTACTTTGAATATGTCTTTGTGGGGAAGATGATTTCAAAACATTACACTATCTTTATTTTTGTACCAAATTTTCGTGGCCCATTCAACAGATGTCTTTCCGTATATTCACTGTAGGAAAATGAATTCTGGGGTTTTACCCAGAGAGGATATGCAAATTCAGTATTTTGTCTCAAGTTTTCCAGGCGAAGTTGGTATAAATGTCTGGCTGTATTGGAGAATTGAGAAGAAATTCCAGTCAACTTCTGTGGATCTCATTAGCTCATTTGTAGCTCCCCTAAAATAGAGTTGCATGGGGCTAAGCCAAATGCCTCATCGAAATACTTCTGTAGACCCAGATTTATGAGAAAGAAGTCTTCACTCAAGAGTGGTAACCCCTGACGCTGTCTTCACAATGGGCTGAGCATCCTGGATTGGTTAGTTTGTGGGAGTAAGCAATGTCAGAGACCGTTCATAACCAAGGATGATTTTGACAAAGTACCAGGAGACCCCAAGGGCATACAAGTAAGGCGGAGAATCCACAGTCCACTTGTGGTGGCCTGACATCTCTCACCAATGAATTATGAACAAGACCAGTGCAGGTCGCACCTGTAGCTCACACATAAAAATGCAACTCAGAATTAACAAGTGCCTTTTGTTTTTTACCATCCCAGAGATGGCAGTTAAATGAGTAAAAGTATGTTGCTATTAGGCCTGGCAAAATACTCTGTGGTGAAGAAAGTTGGCGGCTGGCTGTATTTATTATAGTTGTGTGATGTGTCAAGCCGGCGACACTAACTGAATCTCATTCATTTGAAGTTAAAGTTATAGTATCCTGAAGGGTGTTATCAACAGCTTAAATAGGAAGTTTGATCAACAGTTACATAAGGACACCAGGCATAATATAATTTTAAATATATTTTTTCAAATTAGTTAATAAATAGTAATATAAGCTCCTGATGATTCTTTGGTTTCTCTAGTTGGATAGATTGGGGTCAAGAGCCAAAATATGAGATAAGAAAATAGAGGAAGCATTTGCTTTATGATAAGAACTTCAGACCATGTCTATGAAAACGTTTCCCATCAAGATGTGATCGAAAGATGTAGTTTATTTGGCACACCCTGTGTGTATAAGGCACTGTTCTAAGTGTTTTACAAATGTTAACTCATTTCAGTTAATTCATAGCATCCCTAAGACGTAGGTACTTCTGTTATCCCTGTTTTGAGAAACATGAGGCACAGAAGGGAACAGTGATTTGACCAAAGTCACACAGCTCATAAGGGGTGGAGCTTGGATTCTGGATGGTCTTGAGGCCTTGTAGTTAATCACTGCAAGTTAATCATTCCGGTTAAGGCTGCCTTCTTTATATCCCACACTGAGTACATGTAGTCTCTAGATCTCAAGAGCATGAACTATAATATATTATATATACATATATATGATATCAAATAGGTTTTTGGTACTAGTTAATTTCTATATTAAGTAGCAGAGAGAAGACTATGTAAATTCATAGAAACATAATACATTGAAATCTTGGAAGAAAAACTATTTTAAAGTGGAAATTCAAAAGTGTATATTAAAAATGAAAGTATTCTGTCTCGATCCCTAGTTTAAGGCTTTCGCCCTAGTTTTGTCAGGAAACAGTGTAATCAGGAAGGGGACCGTCCCTGCCCCTAACTGCTCTCCTAGTTAGGCACAGGCGATAAGAATGCACAGATAAGTGGCTAGCTAGGTGGCCTTCAAGTTGACAGCTGCCATTCAGGCTAGGCGGGGCTAGCAAAATCTCTCAAACAGTTGCTCCAACAGTTGATGCCAGAAGCTGCTCCTGGCTACTCTAACTTTAGGTCTCTAGAAGTTTTGGTGTTTGAATCCTTTGGTTTTACTTCCCAATTTGTCCTTGAGGATTCTTTGGCAATGAATACAAGTTCCACTTTATGTTTACCGTACCCTTCATGAGTAATAAACCACTGCTGATTATTTTATCCCACTTGGGGTTCATGATGGCTCGTGAGTGAAGTAAGCCTATGCTCTCATTTATAGCATTGAGGTAATGCTAGCAGATGGAGGAAGTAGGACCAGGACTTGGTCTTCTGGTTTCTGGTCAGCTGTTCTTTGGGGTACCTTGGATTACAGGCTATACCTCTCCACCCCTGGCCTATAGCTGCCTTTGACATGAGCCAACTGACTCATCTAGTTTCCTGATGATTTACTCCCCTAGAAATCTTACCCTCAGTTTCCTAAAACAACAACTCTGAGCTTATCTGATACATAGATCGGTTACTAATTATTCAGCCAATGTACAAACTGTAGTCTGGTTATCGAACGTATTTATTGCATTTAGACTTTCTGCTTCATCAGCAACTCGCCTTCTATCTAAAAACGCAGCAAAACACTAGAAAGAACTTAATTCAAGTTTTCAAAAACAATTTTAAAGCTTGCGCAAGCTATATTTTATAATGACAAAATGTCATTTAAAATTATAGAGTCTATTCGTGTTGTGCCCATGCAAGAATTCCCTTTATGAGTTTTTTTTTTTTACAGGGTGGTGAAGTAATGCTGGTGCTGTGGCACGTTGTCTGTTTTATTTATGATTTGTCATTTAAATGTTTTCAGAATGATGAGATGATGCAGTCATAAATACCCCATGAAAACACGGCTTGATTGTTCTTGCATTTGCTATTAGAAAAAGATAGTTGAAGCAAACTGTGGACATTTGTGTTGAAATACAGCATCTCCTTTAGCATGGACGTCATGTACAAACCTAAGAACTGGTGTTTTTCAAGTGAATGGAGGCTCACTGGGGCCTTGCCAGCCCTTCTTGGTTATACTGCCTCGCAGGTATTGGCTTGCTTCCCCACTGTTTAGTTTCCATGAACTGATGGTTATCTGCAAAATGAGAAAATGTAGTTATTCCAAAAGTGGGATTAAAACTTATTCTCTTTTAGTATTGGCTACCCAAAACAATTTTGTCTAGAGTGGGTTCAGTTATTGACCAGGAGTCCTCAGAAGAGCACACTTTGGATTGAAACAAGAGCATTCGTGTTCTCCTCTGTGTCAGGTAACATGTTTAAACAAGCTACTCTAACATTAGATTTTGGATTTCTTTCAAGATAAAAGCCAGATATGACTGAATATCTGCCATTTGCTCCAAGTCTTGACTTTGACCAATTTACATTGTATGATTGTCTTCATCTCACCCAGTAGGACGTTTCAAGTACTTTGACCTAGAAATCTTAGTAGCTAGCCCTCTGTTGGAACTTAGTTGTACCCTTCCTCATTATTTCAATTTTATTAAAAAGCTCTTTTTTTATGCTTTGAAAACATTAGGCAAAGTGAAAGAAGGCAGTCCCAAAGATTACGTATTATGTGATTCCATTCATATGAAATGTGCAGAACAGGGAAATCTATAGGGACACAATGTAGCTTAGTGGTAGCTTAGGGCTGGAAGTAGGGGAAAGGCAAATAGAGGAGTAAAATTAGGGGTGTAGGCTTTCTTTCTGAGATGATGACAGTGTTCAAAATACACTGTGGTGATGTTTACACATGTCTGTGAACACACTAAAAACATTACATTGTACACTTTAAACAAGTGAATTATACGGTATATGGATTACATCTCAGCAAAACTGTTGGGAAAAAAAAAGCTTTTTTATTTTCATAAAGGGACAACCAATCTTATGTGTAGGTGAAAACTGTGGAAGATGCAGGGAGGATGTGCCTCCGTCGTCTTGGAGAAGCTTTCCACTCATTTATGCATCAGCTTCCAGACTCGCTCCAGGATCCCTAGTTGCTTTTCTCTGTGTGTGAGCATACCCTATCATTCCACTATTTTACAAAGCCAGCAGAAGTTATCAGCAGAAATTAAACAAGAGAGGCACCAAATTTATATCTTAATGCCACTCAATAACTAATAAACAAAGAGCAAAAGTCAGTTGGGTTTCCATTATTCTGGAAAATGGGCTCAGCATAGGTGAATGAAGGAGAATTATTTTCAGCTAAATAATTCCCAACCTCTCCCTTATAAGTTAAAAAAATATAAGGGACTTTGTTAATAACAAATAGGATAAGGTGCTTGAATAATTAAGGAATGCCTATTATGTAACAGTTGCTTTCATATTTAGTATATTTCATTTAATCTTCATAATAGCTCTGCAAAGTAGCTGATTTTTATCCCCATGATTGTAATTGAGAAAACAGAACCTATGAGAGGTAAAGTAGTTTTCTGAGCTGATATAGCTAGTAAATGACAAACCAATTTTTGAACGTGGTCTTTCTAACTCTAAAGCTCATAGTTAGAGAAAACTAAACTCTTTGAACAGGTAGTTGTAGGAGGTTATGTGTCTATGGGAGTTAGTGAACTAGAGAACAGAGGCATCTGATAGAAACATAGGTATTCATTTACTCTCAGAGATAGCACCCTGCAAAAATAGCAGGGGTAGAGATTTCCTCTTTTGGATTACTGCATCCTACCTGGTCCCACTATAGAGAACGGAAGTATCCAGGAGTGAAGAGTTCTTGTGCCTTGAGAAGTCTATGAGACACCCTTGTTTTTCCTGGGAACCAGTGACTTGAGTTACTTCTACCAAGAATCAGTGAATCAGTCCCTGAAGTGTTACCTGAACTTGTTACACCTGATTTCCAATGTAGCCTAGAAGCCGCAAAGTCTTACTACCTGCTTCTGGGGTGATTTACTGAGTATGTACAGGAAGCTAATGTGAAAAATGCTGAGGATTTTTCACTCTGCCCCCAATGAGCAAAGAAAATGCTGGTGGCCCAAACTCCGAATTTATGGGAGTTACTGTTGGCTTGAAAGAAGTAGACCTAGAAGGGTTTAATGCAAAAGGATTATGGAAACTTTTAAAATAGTCTTTGTCTTTATAGAAGCTAGTGAGTTTGTCATTAGTGCTCATTTCTCTCAGAGTTGAACTTAATTTTGACTCATATATTTGAGATTTTAAAAATTTCATTTAAGAATAATCAATAATTTCTATGGCTATTATTATGTGCACAGAATTAATTCACAGTAGGTTATAGAAAAGAATGACTTTTTTTTCGGCTATGCTAGATTGAAAATTTATGTGCTTTGGGATTTAGACTTGGTATGGCTATTTTAAAGCATATATGATTATAGCCATTAATACTACTCAGTATTCGGAGTACAGCTGGAAATTTCCTGCGTTATCTTAAACCATACTCTCTGCTCAGCCCCCCTTGTTATAGACCTTCAATTCATTTTTAAAACAATTATCAAATGTTAATGGTGACTGAAACATCGGGTTGTTTCTTTACTTTGTGGCCCGGGTATCTGAGTTGGCAAATGTGAGTGTGACTCCACTTGTGTAATTCATTTATTAAACAAACATTTATGGATACCAGTTGAAGCCCTATTGTTGAGAAATGGAGTCCTACTCTCCGGTCTTTCAGAGAGGTTCCAATAGTCACCATTAAAATAACGAAAAGTCACCACACTTACCATTATAATTAGGAAGAGGAATAAATATACAAATATATACAAGTCAGAGGCTGAGAAATATAGGAAGTTAAACCTCATAAGGGATGGAGAACTTATAATTCTTGAGAGCTCTCAAGACTGTTATTGTTAAAGGAATTCTAAAGAAAACATGGTAATGCTTATGTATGTGTATAATCCAGTTATATATATATATATATATAAGATCTGTATTGATAGCTAGATTTATATCTACATCTATCCATATATATAGATACCTTTTAGCACTGAATACTTAAATGTACTCAGTTCTAAATTACCTATGTGGTAACTGAGAATGTGCTTACATCAGCAAAACAGGAATGAAAGAGAGAAAAAAAAATCTAGGACGTACCCAGAAGTTTTGTATTATTTCAAAATATTAAAATGTTGTTGTAGAGTTTAGAATTGTCTTTATTTTGAATGACATATGGCGATGGGGAAGGCCTGATCTTTTGGCACTTAGAGTTGCTAAAAATCACAACGCAGACCTCTCTATATATCTTTAAAAAGCTGGGGGAAAAGAGAAAATCTGTTAAATATGGGAAGTAGTAGAGGAATGTGACCAGTTTTTTTCTCATGTTCCTTGCATGAGTTGGATTTCAGGCCCCAAAATATCACTTTATCTTCCTTGGCGAGGCTAGATTGGTTGATGTCACTTTTAAAATGCCCCATCCCATGCAAAAAAAAGGGACCATTAGCGGGCCATTCAGTGGCAGAGTTCTCATCTGCCATGCCGGAGACCCGGGTTTGATTCCCGGTGCCTGCCTGTGCAAAAGGAAAAACAAAAAACACAAAGCTTAAAATGCCCCATCCACTTCTATGGATGTCGTCAGACCAGTGAGCACCTTAAAGGACTGTTCAGGATTGAGACTTCAGTTTTATTTACTGATGTAGTCTACATTTGCCTGTGCTATTTTAGCAATTTGCCCTATAGTGAGAAAGATCCATAATCTCACCCATCTATGGGTAGCAGTACTAACATTCTGTTCTTCTGTTCCTGTTTTCATATGTTAGCCCTAAAGATGAAACTCCAAAGACCAAAATTCAGATTCCTTTTGTATCCTGTTTTGCTTTTCACTTAACATTATATCATAGGCATTTTTCTACTGCATCGAAACATGTAAAATAAAATTTTCTTCGTCATTCTCCTATGGGTGGATATTTAGGCTCTTTCTCACTTTTCATTAATATAATTAGTGCTGCAGTGAACATCTACATATGAAACTTGATCCACATTTTAAAACTTTAGTCTCTGGATTTTCTCTGTTTGCCCAATATCCACTCTCCACCATACTGTGTGCCCCAGAGAGCTGTATTTATGGACTGTGTAGACCAGGCACTTTTGCCTTGTGGCTTCTTTAAGTTCAGCCACTGGGAGGCTTTGGAGGAGAGGGCAGGTGCAGGCTGGTTGGAATTTGGTAGTGACTTTGTTACTCCACTGATGACCAGTTACTGTGGCTTTGATGGACGGACCTCTGCTGTAGCTCAGCTATTGCTAGTAGCAATACTCCCTCCCTCCCCTTGCCTTGGATCTAGGGGTACTGATGGGTTCCTGCTATTATGGGCAGGGGTGGAGGTGGAGATGGGGAGAGGGGAGGGAGTGCTATTTCACCGTTCCCTACTGGTTTCCCCAAACGTATCCACATTTTGTACTCTAAATAGTTCTTTAAACACTGCATTAGTCAGGATTCTCTAGGGAAACAAGAACCAACAGGAGATATCTGGAAATATTAAAAGATTTTATAAAATTGCAGCTGTGAGGATGCACAGGTCCAGATTCTGTAGGGCATGCTGCAATCTGGGAACTCCAAAGAAGATTATAGATAAATTGCTCAGGGGAAGCTGACTGGTTGAAGTAGAGATGGAAATTCCCTCTTCTGACTGCTGATATCATCGCTTCTTTTAAAGCCTTCAACTGATTGGATGAAACATCTCTCATTGCTGAAAGCAATCTCCTCTGTTGATTAGATGTAATCAGCCATGGATGCAGTCAGCTTATTGATGATTTAAGTCCACAGAATGTCCTCGTAGTGACAGGCCAGTGTTTGCTTGACCACCATTACCTGGCCAAGTTGACACGTGACCTTAACCATCCCACTTTCTAGTGACCTCTTTCATGTGTACCATTTGTTCCCCTCGCTGGGATCTGACTGACATAATTTAAATCTAAGTGGTATGCTCTTTTCATTGTATCACATTTGGGGATTTGTACTATAGAAGAATAAAAGAGTTTAAGAATTGGGGAGGGATGTTAGGTTGGTCCAGATCTGAGCTAGTGTTAGTGAAAAATGGCAATAAGAAGGGACAATAAATTCTTTCATGCACTGGATTGGACATCTGCACTTAAACAATAAGGAATATGTTTTCTATGCCAGATGTTTCTAGTTCTGTCATTTCATTTGGATTTTATTGGCTCAATTGTTTCATTTTCCTTTTCATCCTGGGCTTTTTTTGCTAATCCCCTAATGCGTTTCTTCCTGTTCTTGGGCAGTTTGCATATTCATATAAACAGTCCTCTATATATACTTATATATGCCTTCTTCATTCACATGTTTATTCATGACCTCTTCCTTAGAGAAAGCACTCTCAGGATTCTGTAAGCAGCCATGTTTTTGGCTTTTCCCCACATGTGAGCGATAATCTTTTTAGTCCTTAAATGAGAAACAAAGCATATCAATTCACTCTCTTTTTGCTTCCCTTCTAAATCTCAGAAATTGTAATTTTCCAGAACAAATTCCACAGTGGTTAGCAAATTTACTAGGGACTGTTAATGTCATAGATCTTTTAAATTGAATCATAATGTCTTCATGATTGCTTTGTCATCATTGATAGTATTCCAGACTCAGAGTATTGAGGTTTATCCAATGATTTACTTGTTTGGTGAAAACTCCTAGAATTTTTTTTTTTTGGATAAATTTAGTTTATTTTAGGAAATGTCTTTGTTGACCTGATATTCACGTTATATTTCATGCTCTTAGAAATGTGAATTATTATGAGTATGTTCTACACAATATAAAATAAGGATAATCACTTAAAAATTCAACATATCCACCATTTCCCACTGACCACATATAGTGATCAGGGAGAAGAAAAAACAAACAAAAATCCATTGGCGTAGAAATGAGAATGCCTGGTTTGTTTGTTTTTTTCCTTTATTTTATTTTTGAATGCCTATTTATAAATTTTTGTTGTTCTTATACAGTTCTGTAGTGTTTTTAAATAAATTGTTATTGTAGTAACATATATGAAACATAAAATTTCCCGTTTTAACCACTTTCAATATACAATGCAGTGTATATATTCACAATGTTGTGCTCCCTTCACCACCATCCACTATCAAAACTTTTCCATCACCCCATCTAAGCATTTACTCCCCATTCCCTGCCCTGAGCCCAGATAACCTGTATTCTAATTTTTGACTTTGTGAATTTGCATATCCTAATTAATTCATATAAGCAAAGATCATAGAATATTTGACCATTCTGTGTTTAGCTTATTTCATTCAACGTTCATCCATCCATGTTGTAGCATGCATCAGAACTTCATACCTTTTTTCAGCTGAATAATATTCCATTGCATGTAGATACCACATTTTGTTTATCTGTTCATCCTTTGATGGACACCTGGGTTACTTCCACCTTTTGGCAATTGTGAATAATGCCACTGTGAACCTTGGTGTGCAAATATCTGTTGAGTCCCTGCTTTTAGTTCTTTTGGAAATATATCTAGAAGTGGGATTGAGAATGCCTGAGTTTTAATCCTAGATTTCCCATTCATAAATTATGTAGTTTGGGGAAAATCACCTAAACTCTTTGTGCCTCATCAATTAAATGGGGTATACCGACCTGCCTGCCGCTCAGCAGGCTAAAGTGAGGCTCCTTTGAAGCTACGGTGGCAGTGCCGTGAGAAGAGTGAGGCATCATTCACGCATCGGCTCCATCATCCCTTGGTTCTTACCACTTCTGTTCTGAAAGCCTTAAAAATTATTTTCTCTTTTCCTTTGGTCTTTTCAGAAGCATCTGGATAGAATGGCATGATCCACTCCCTCCCTCACCACCTTTTCTCCATCCTAATCTCTCTACCCATTCGTTCCAAACTTTGCAACCTCCTTCTGAAACATATTGGGAACCTTGGTTTGTAGTGGAACGAGGCCGTCCCATCCCATCTTCTGCTGCAAAGCGATGGGGTGAAGCTGGAGGACTCAGTAGCTCCTGTTGATGTTCCTTCACATGACTGTGCCCTTCTTGGCATTCTTCTCTACTCACCTCCATCTTCCACCACCTAAACTGCCTGTGTGGACAGTTGCAGCTACTGTGCATGCCTGTTTCCTCCTCACTCACTGCTTTCCTCTTTTGGATGCAACATACTTCACAAGGGAAGCTCCTATGAGCTTCCCAGGTAATTTGGAAAGGTAGATAGATTTGGTTGTCTCTATTTCACAGATTAGACAATTAAGGCACCAAGTTGTTTAATGAGTCAGGACTGTGCCCCAAGACGCTACATTTTAGCCAATACTCTTTCCACTATAACTCCATAAATATCCCAGCAAAATAGATAGAGGAAAAAATATTTTGTAGCATTCCTAGTTTATTGCAATGCTTTTTCTCCTTCTTCCTCCCTCCCCCTTTTTTTCTCAGCATAGGCAAAATTAATGAAGTAGAATGCTATTCAAGTAAAAGAAAGAATTGAAAAATATTAATTGAGTAGTAGAATAAGCTATAGATCTTCAAAATCTAATTAAAGAGGACACTATTGAATACTAAATTTTAATATATAACTTCTGAGAAAATACTTCACATAGAAGTAATAGATTTTTGTTAGTAACAATGACTGTTGAACACTCAATTTGACACTTGCCTGCTTTACGCTGTTCTGAAAGACATTTATCTTGAGGGCATCTCCATGCTTGGAGTTTGGTAACCAGAGACGCTGCCCTGACTTGTACAAGTTCAGTGCTTCAGAACCAGCAAAACCTCAAAAGTTATTACCCCACCAGATTAGATGATAACAGCTCATGTTTCAGGTCCTAACACATACCTTCAGTTTTTTCTTAAGAGGAAGTCTGAGTAGCACTGAATACTCAATATATTTAGAAAATTCAAATACTGAACAATTTTTACTATGCCTAGAGTAATTTCCTTTGAGCACCCAGAATTTGAAAAGGCCTCTATTTGAATTCCCCATACATTTATCCAAGGTAGTTGAAATCCAAGTTCCCTAGGGCATCAGAGCTTGGTGGGGTTGGGGCGGGGTGTGTGTGTGGGGGGAAAGTGGGCATGGGCAGTGAGGGTTGGTGGACTAGTCACGCTAAACAAGTCTGATGGTTTATTAGCACAGACAGGATATGTGATTAGGCGATACTCTATATTACAACCTTTCAGATTTCATTTTTGTACTGATATTGTAGATGAATTCTGAAAAGAAGATTAATAATAATAATAATAATTTGAAGAAAGAGCTAAACGAGAAATCTGAAGACTTGGATGTGTACTCATTCACTGTATTAATTCAGCAAAATCATTTGACTTTATTGAGGCTTAGATTCCTCTTACTGAAGGAGGGGTTAAATTAGGTCTTCTATAATCAAGTTTGTTCTAGTCTTAAGGTTCTCTGATTATATGTTGTAAGTATAATAAACGGCAATGTTTAACATATATTGAAACTGAATTAGTTCTAATGATAAGTAGTAAGTGAAAAGTAGATAGCCATCAGTCATGAGGGAAGCTGGCATGATTATAATTTCCAAACCCCTTTTGAATAGCCAGTTTACACATCTTAGATGGTTGCAGAAGGGAGAAGAAGAAAACTGCATGAATTCTGCATTTCTTTTATGCACATAAAATGAAAGGCAGATCAGACAAATGCTGTTCTGAGGAATTCTGTAATATTTATACATTTGTGTGTCTTTATGCCTGGTAATCATTTTACTAATTCAGCACAGGACCATAAAACAGAAAATGAAATATCTAAATAATTCTATCTGCAGCCTAGAAAGCCTTACTAATGACTACAACTCAAGAAACAGAGGATTTACAAAATATCTATTTCTGGTTCTATGTAGTCTTAATGTATCTTTTGACTTACTAAAGTAAGCAATCTACTTTTCTTTCTTTCTTTCTTTCTTTTTTTTTTACAGGTTTGAGGCATAGTGGCTTGATCCCTGAGCTTGTGGCCAAACTATCTAAATTCTGGTCCTGGTCCAACCATTTTCTGATTATGTTGGCTTAGGTCAATCATTTCACCCTTTTGGAGCTCAGTTCCCTCAACTATGAACAGTGAACCAGTAAAAGGGTGAAGAGATCTTTGTTGATTTCTTTCCAGAGTTTATATTCTATTTGTCTAAAGATTCCAGCCTGCCTTTGGGGAGACTCAAGGACATTAACAAAGGTGATTTTTTTTCCTAACATTTACATGCTGGTCAATCCTAAATGGTAAAAGTCATAGCTACTAATAAAAGATGGTTTATTGCATGAAGCTTTTCTAGGAGATCTAGTGTCTTAGGTGGGCTTTCTCAGAAGCAAACCCTATGAAAAAGATTTAAGTACAGCAGTCATCCCAGAAAACACCTATAGGGGAATAAGGAAGTGGGTCAGGAAAGGGAACCAGCCAATACAGTGTGAATTATCAAGCCAGTTACCACTGTTGCCCTTGGGAAATTCCAGCCATCAGCGTAAGACTGTGTCTCAGAGCTGTGCCATCCATGGGGAGAGGAAAGAGGGGTACTGAAACAGCAACTGCCAGTCATAGGTGGAAGGCCGCTCCCATGGGGCACTGTTTCTCTGCAACTTCCTGCCTTATGCCATGTGAATTCCTGCTGACCAGAATACCCGCAGGTGGTTAAAAGTCCAGCTCTACCACCCGCAATGTGCTGAGGGATACGGGTGGGGCACAGACAACATTTAACATCATCTGGCTACAGTTGTAAGCCCAGGACTGCACACCCGAACTCCTCCACCGCGGTGCACTGTTTGCAGGTAGAGATGCATATGCTGCTAGGAGAAAGAAACGCCACTAAAAGACACGGAAGCAGTACACCAGGAAGCAATGAGAAATCTCAGTGGTGGCAATTTCTGTCTGCCTCTAAACACAATGGCATGAAGCAGCCAGGGAGGGGCAGCCAATAGAGCCTATTAGCCGTAGATCCGGGAGGCAGGCCATGGGCATGTGCAGTGAATGTAGTAAAAATTGCAGGGTCCAATCGCTGGTCATTCCTAGAAAATAGTATTTTAAATGGAGTAGCATCCATGAAGATTTTGTCTTCCAGATGCAAAGGAGAAAACTACATCGGTAATGTGATTACTTTTGCAGAGGCTCTGCTTTTCTTTGGATAGAGAAAGCAGATCACGTGATATGTTTTTAAAGCATTTTTGGGAATAGAAAATTCTTTATCTGTTCCATGGACAATCAGACTGTCAGTTGCATCCTTGATTGATTTAGCAACACCTGGGCTTTGAAACAAAATGTTTGGCATGGGCATTAAATTTCTGTTCCTTGAGCATCATCCAAAGTTTTGTGAAAACTTTTACTTTCTAGGTGAAGTTGGCTTTTAAAAATCAATCTTTTTACCAGTTGTTCCTTATACAGTGGGGAAATATGTCATGCCTGCTAGAAATATAACTTTGTTTCATATTCTTGTAATAATTTAGTTTTTAGGTTTAATGTTTATGTCAGAATTAATTCTAGGTATTTGGATGTCTGTATTTCTACACAGCTGGTATGTAAATGCTAGCTGAAGACCTTTGATAAACTATGTACTTGTGATTATTATTTGATAAAGTACTTTTAATAGTATAATAAAAGGACATGGTGAATCATTATGCTTGAGTTAGCCTCATTGTGAAGATAATTATAACTAAGGCACCATGATTATATTACTATCAAATAATCTGCTGACTATAAAATATCAATATCCAGATAGGTAGTGGGAAATCCTGCAGTCATTTTCTTTCCTTTCTGTATCCATGAAGGGCAGAAAATAAATCATGTGAGTAGAGAGGTGCTTTCCGTAGTTGTTTTTAGAAAGGATGTTGCAAATTCAACGTGATCTAGTCAGAATTTTATAGATTTTTTTTTAAGTAGGTGAAAAGGCCATTTTGTTCAGTGTTTCTCAAAAGTGTTGCTTGAATATCCAAATCAGAGTCACCTGGAGAAAAAGGCATGTTCTAGTAGTCGCTATCATCAGATATTCAATTTGGAGTAGAGCCAAGAAATCCGCAATTTAATCATACTCCCTAGGCAGTCACCAAAGTTTGAGAACCATGTATCTAGTCCAGTTGGGGTTAGGACAATGAAAATTCCAGAAGGGGCTTCCCCAGGGCACCCATTCCTGGGTCCCCCAGTTCCCCCAGAACCCACCTGTCTTGAATTTAGTATTCATATCTCTACATTATGCCTACTCTTTTTTTTAAGCATCTTTTATTGTGTAATATAACATATATACAAAAAAGCAAGAAATTTCAATTCCATTTGAACGAGTAGTTTTAGAGCCAATTTCAGTGTAGAGTATGGGTTATAATTCCATATTTCAGGTGTTTGTAGCTGCTCCAAGATGCTGGATATATAAATATCATGATTGAGTAGTCATACTTATTTGTTAAATCCTGTCTTCTCGGTTACAACTCCTCCTTCTCCTTTGACTTTCTCCCAATCTTTATAGATATTTGGGCAATGACCATTGTAACTTCTTCATGTTGACAAGGGGTGGGGGAATGGAACATTATGGGGTAGGGGAATGGAACTGGTTGCTGCTCTTGGAGAGACTGGTAACTCTCAATTTCAGGGCTTATCTGGTCTAGGAATTTTCTGGAGGTTTTAGGTTTCTGAGAAATAAACTTAATGAGTGCAACTTTTATAGAGTCTTAGATAGAGTCCTAGGTGTTCTTTAGGGTTTACGGGAATACTGTTTATTGGGGCTTGGCATACCATGGCAATCAGCAGTATCTAGCTGAAGCTTGCGTGTGAGTAACAGCCAGAATAGCCTCTTGATTCTATTTGAAATCTCTTAGCCACTGATACCTTATTTTGTTACATTTCTTTTCCCCGTATTGGTCAGGTAGGCATTGTCGATCCCACAGTGTATGTTTACTCTTTTTATGAATATTTTGAACCCATATCCCAAACTTATCATTTGCCTCTGAAATGATATATAAAGCTTTGCTATAGAATACAACTAGATGTATGAAGTCCTAATCATTTGATATATGTAAAGGTGTAAGTGAAATTTGCTCAGAATAAGAATAATTTTGGGAAGCTGGGCCTATTTCTATCCTAAGAGACAACAAAACAAAACACAACAAACAAAAATGCTGGTATGACAGGATTTCTAATAAGGCTCTGATACATATGCATCATATGGTTTGCCACACATTTTTTTCCCCTTCTGGTCACATCTCTATTTCCACATCTATTGTTCAGATTTGGCAAGTTTATCTCAGATAACTTCCTCTTACTGTTTTTCATGTTTGATCTCATACGTGTTCCAACCAGCAAATACACTACTTAGTGACAAATAGCCAATGACTCTCTGGGCTGGTGATTTTGTGTGATTAGTGCTTGGCTCATGGGGATAGAGAATTCATAATCGTGGTTCTCATTCCTGTGTGACAGTCAACTCCGTACAAAGAAAAATATACCTCCCTGGTCATTAACTTCATTTCCTACAAGCCAATTCTTCCTGTAGATGTGTGATGTTGGCCATGAAAGGCACCAGGTGCAAGCAAGTGTGTAGCTCAGTCTATTGAGGAAACAACTTGCAGGGCACTTCCTGCTGATGGTGGCTCAGTGTCACCTTGGTTTGGGATGGGACATAGCATGAGTTTAAACTCTAATCCAAAAAAAGCCTGCAGAGTCTTCTCTGGGACCCGCTGACCCTCCAGGGGCCTCTCGCTAGGCACCTGATATTCTCTTCCTTAGAGAAGACAGAGTTGAGGTAGGGTCAGTTTTGAAGCACCACTGATTTTCAAATTGATTAAAGTAAAATTGGAATTTAGAGACAGTAGCTCAAATTTGTCTTTTTTCTCTTTCCTCCGAAATCTTAAACCTTATCTTAATCTAGAATGGATTGTAGGAGGAATTATCAGAGACTTAAAATATGACAAAGCAGCATGACTTATGTGGTAAAACAAGAAATTTAAAAAAAAGGGGTGTGACCCAAGTAAATAAGGGATAACACTAAACCCGTTGACCATGTGACCTATCCACTAGTATGACTGGGTCATAAATTGGGCTTTAAATTCTCTAATGCTCTCAGTAAAATGGGAAATGGTATAAATTACACAGTTCAGTCCTTAAGATAAACACAGACCCATCAGGAGAATTACAACTCTTCTTTGTACTCATCAGTAGAATTATCTCTGGAACATCCCCATAAAGATAATTCTTTGATAAAAGTAGCAATTTTATTGACAGTTTCTTAAAGTTGACAAAATGATGAATTTCTTCGAAGTGTTTCTTATAGCCTCCAAAGGCTTAGAATAGAATTTAGTTAAAGCAATTCTGCAAGAGGCCAACACAATGCAATCTAGGAATTGACACATAAATTAATAAAATGACAATATGAAATTGATAAAATGGCAATATGAAATTAATGAAATGGAAATATAAAATTATTTTAGTTGTTAATGCTGACGGAATGCAAAATACCAGAAATGGACTGGCTTTTAAACAGGGAATTTAGTAAGTCACAAGTTCACAGTTCTAATGCCATAAAAATGTCCCAACTAAGGCACCCAGAGAAAGATACCCTGACTCAAGGAAGGCCAAGTTCTGTCACAAGGGAAGACACATGTCTGGCATCTGCTGGTCCTTGTTCCCAGTTTTGTTGCTTCCAACTTCTTATGCCAGTGATTTCCTCTCAAAGTGTCTGTGGGCCTTCACTTAGCTCCTCAGGGACACAACTTTGGGTTCTGGCTTGCTTAGCACCTCATGGGAAGGCTCGTGGCGAGTCTGCTGGGCTCTGTCTCTCTGAACATCCATGTCTAGGCGTCTCTCTCTGTTGGCACTCCAAGCATCTTCAAATGTCTGTGTCTCTGTTGGCTCTGAAGCACTTGAGTATTCTCTTTTAAAGGACTCCAGTAAACTAATCAAGACCCACCTTGAACGGGTGAAGTCGCATCTCTATCTAACCAAAAGGTCACACCCACAATTGGGTGTGTCACATCTCCATGGAAACAATCCAATCAAAAGGTCCCCCTCCACAATATTAAATCGGGATTAAAGAACATGTTTTTTTTCTGGAGTACACAACAATTTCAAACCAGCATAACTATATATTCCTCCATGCTTACTGCTGACCCCTACAGCTGCCCTCCCACCCTCTCTCCTGCCTTCCTCTCTTAAAACTCATTGATCCCATCAGTGTGCAAGGTAGTCGGTAGAACTGTTTATACCTGTTGTCTCAGCATAACTGTCACTAGCATCCCTTTTTACTCTCAAAAGGTCCTTGTTTGGATAATAAGTTGTAAGGTCACCCCACCATGAACCTGACTCTGAACTATGACTGTTTTTTTTTTTTTTTAACTCTTTTTATTGTACAATATATATACAAAACAAAGGGGGAAAAAAGCAATGATTTTCAAAGCACTCTTCAACAAGTAGTTATAGCACAGATCCCAGAGTTTTTCATGGGCTACCCTCCTATCATCTCAGATTTTTCCTCGTAGCTGCTCCAGAACATTGGAGGCTAGAAGGAATATATGTATTTTTTATCATCACAATTGACTTTCTTTTTCTTTTTTGTGAAAAATGTCATATATACAAAAAAGCAATAAATTTCAAAGCACAGCACAACAGTTAGTTGTAGAACAGATTTCAGAGTTTGATATGGGTTACAATTCCACAATTTTAGGTTTTTACTTCTAGCTGTTGTAAAACACTTGAGACTAAAAGAAATATCAATATACTGATTCAGCCCTCATACTCATTTGTTAAATTCTACCTTCTCTGTATAACTACACCATCACCTTTGATCTTTCTCCCAATGTTTAGGGGTATTTGGGCTATGGCCATTTTAACTTTTTCACCTTGGAAGGGGCTATTGATAATATGGTTAGGGGGTTGGGACTAGTGGATGTTCTGGCCCCTCTGCATTTCAGGACTTATCTGGTCCAGGGACCCATCTGGAGGTTGTAGGTTTCTAGAAAGTTACCCTCGTGCATGGAACCTTTGTGGAATCTTTTATATTGCCCTAGGTATTCTTTAGGATTGGCTGGAATGGTTTTGGTTGAACTATGACTGTCTTTTTGAAGTTTAATTTCAAGTTCCAGCTGCCACATTGGTAGAGTGTCACATTTTGTGCACTTCTTTTTTGTTTATGTTTAAAAATGTCTCCAGAAGCTGGAAAGTCAATTTATGTATATAATTACCATCTCCATTGTTGCGCCTCCCACATTTTCTAGGTCCTGTATTATCTTGGGGCTAATGCAAGAGCATTGAGTGCTTTGGTTCTGATTTATATGTAAGGATAGGAGGGGAGGTTTGATCTTTTTATTCTATTCTGACCCTTCTTTCCATCCCTAACCCATAACGTAAGTATTCTTCATGGAATTTTGGCAAATCTTTCATTGAGTTGCTTCCTTCTACCTCTATTATTAGACATTTAAGAGCAAAGGCAAAAACAGATGGTTTTAAAATGCTTTGAATATGTGAAATTAATATGTATTAAAAAGTTTCATTTTAAGCTCAGCCCTCTTAAAAAAGGGGTAAACACTTCAATTCTTAAGTGGAAAAGTAATTTCTGACATTAACCGTCTATTTGCAGAGAAAATACATCTGACGTGATCTTGTGAATTATTCTCTTTGGTTATATGTTCACATTGACAAGATTATATCTCAAACAATTTCTTTTTATGTACTTAACTGACAAAGTAAAATGCAGCCATATAAGAAAAAGTTTTCTGTTACATCCATCTCATAAAATCAATACATTTATACCTTAGGGGTGGCTACCTAAGAGAACAGTCAGGACTTTTAACAGTTTTATTCATTTAAAGGAAGACAGAATTATTTATAATGACAACTAGAAATACTTGTATTTAGTATTTCTAAACTTTTTAAAAGCAGGAAATAAATGCTGGCATAAAGTTGGTACCATTTTCATAAATTTTTAATTGCCTGAATCCAGTTTCTTTATTTCCTCTTACCTATTTGTTCTTAGCTCAGCCTGAAGTTGCCCTTGGAATTAAAATTCATTCCACCAAATCTCCCTCCATGAGTTCATCTGTAACTTTTATAAATTCTGCCACTGAGCCACCGTCGCACCACCCTTTATAATTTTTTAGAAGTCTCTTCCAATTTTTTGAGTTAAAATTGTTTCTTGTTGTGTAATTTGTATTTGTTTGATTACTTGGGAAGTAGAATATTGCCTGAGATGCTTATTGGCTATTATATTTTTTGTTTTGTGGAATGTCCTTTGCCCATTTTAAGTTGGTGTGTTTGTGTTTTCTTACTGAAATGCAAGGATGCAGGTGTAAAATTAAGGTGAGTATGCAGAATTTGGCCTGAATCTGAGGGCTTTTATTGGCAATATGCTTTTCCTTAAAATGGTGAGTGAAGCTACTTTTCTTTTAAAGTTTTAATTCTGTATGTCCAATTAAAATTTTTTACCAAACATAGTAGCCTTCGAAGTTTTGTTAAAATTAATTCATTTTTTCTTATGTATCATGCAATAAACAACTCAACTGCTTTAGAATACAAAGCATTCTTTTAAAACAGAGACCTCGTTGTTTTTAGTTTATCTATGTAAGTCCTGTTTTAGAAAAATAGCAAATATTTACCTCTGTCTCTCATCTAGGGTGAGTTTTCTTCCTTGAACAGGAATTTGAAGTAACTTTTATGACTTAGGCAGCATCTGTTAGCTGAATGCTTTTGTTTGAGAGAGATTAGTTGAGGCTTTCTTGATAGCTTACATACGTATAATTTAGAATCTTACTTTTATTACTTTTTATATTTTTACATAATTTTCTAGTCCAGCTGACTGCTGGAATGACCGTATAGAAATAGATTTTTGTGGTATTGTTATGCTTTGTTTCTTTTTTCAATCTGCTATGTCTTAGTTTTACTAAGCATTTTAGTAAATATTTTACTAAATATTTAACTTCACTAAAGTAAAGAAACAATATTTACTAAATATTCTCTCGTGGTAGCCGTGAAGATAATTTAGATTCTCGATTTTTTTAACAGAGGATATATATTTTTAAAATTTTATTTATTTATTTATTTAAAAAAATTTAACACCAAATGAACAAAAACATTCTTAACATGATGATTCCATTCTGCATATATAATAAGTAATTCACGTATCATCACATAGTTGCATATTCATCATCATGATCATTTCTTAGAACATTTGCACAGAAGATATTTTTTTGAGTAAGCTTTTGAGCAATTGTTATTTTCTTCTGTTTGTTATGGATTTAAGTTGAAAATTTAAGGTCTAGGTGAACTGTTTAATTTTATTCACAAAGCCTGTTATCATTCAAGGACAAACAACATTAAGAGGAATCATTTACAAGATGAAGCTTTAGAGAAAACGTTGTTCTGATCAGACATACCAAAGAACAAATGATCTACTGTTTGGAAATGTTGGGTTTTAGGGACTTGGCAACAAAGCAGAAGATATTATAGAAGTTATCATCGATTCCTTGGTGCTCCTCATTACTCACATTGTCTAAAGCAGTAGCATGATATAGTAGACGACTTTGCTTTCCTCTCCTCCTCTCCCCTCTTCCTCCTTTCCTTTCCTTCCCATTCCATCCTGACCCATCCTTTCCTTTCCAATCGTGATATAACTTACAGCAAAATAGAGCAAAATGTGCCATATATGAATGTATACATATACACCTGTGTATTTAAAGATATAGAACATTGTCATCATCCCAGAAGACTCTTTTGTGCCCACCCCCCAATCCCTACAGCATGAGTGCAACTACTATTCTGACCTCTACTCACCATAAATTATTTTTCTTCTTTTTATCTTCATATTGCTGGAATCATACAGTATATATCTGTCTTCTTTCATTCAATATTATATCTGTGAGAGTCATCCATAGTGTGCCTAACAATAGTTTCTGCTATGTACTATTCCATTGTAAGAGTGTGCCAGAGTTTACTTAATACATCCTATTGTCAATAGATGTGTCTACTGTTGTTGGATGTGTTGGGTTGTTTCCAAGTCCCACTATAAAGTACCTATAAACATTCTTGAATATGTCTTTTTGGCAAACATAAGTATGTACTCATTTCTATTGGATATATTTGGAATTACTGGGCCATAGGAGAAACGTGTGCTTAGTGTAGTAGGCACTACCATACTGTTTTCTCAAGTGATTACACTGATTTATGCTCTAACCAGCAGTGCATGAGAATTCAGCTGCTTCCCATCCTTTTCTTTCCTTTTAATTTTAGCCATTCTGGTGTGTAGTGGTGGTTCATAGTATATCCCATGATTATAACTTACATTTCCCTAATTGCTGATGATGCTGGACACCATTTCATAACACTTATTGGCTATTTGATATCTTTTTTGTTTCTTTTTGTAAAATGCCTATTCAGATATGTTACCTATTTTAAAAATGGATTTTCTTTTAAAATAGTTGAATTATAGGCATTCTCTATATAACTTGTTTGTCAGGTAGATGTACAGCAAGTACCTTCTCCCAGTCTGTAGCATCTCTGTTCAATCTTTTGGTCTTCTTGTCTTTTGAATGACAGAGTTCTTGATTTTAATGGAATCTTATTTATTAATCTTTAGTAATTCTTTTATGTGTCCTGTTTTGGAAATCTTTTTCTACCACGCAATAGACATTTAATAGATTAATGAGCAGTAGGAATGAGTTAAACTGGATGTACGTCCATACTTTATAAGAAGAATTTTACAGAGCCAATTATTTCTATTTATAATGTTGTGTTTGTATTATTTATATTTGCTATTCGATCTTCTTTCCTGAAGGAAAACTCAGTTCTATATATTTTGACTGCCATTTCCCCGAAACTCTGTGCATTGCTGTATGGAAACGTCTCTTGCCTTCCTCAGAAGGTTGGAAATGCCTCTTAAGAAAGGGTGTCACATCAGAACAAGGTGTTGATATGCTAACAGGTGGCTGAATAAGAGCAGGTGTTTCTTTCTCCATTAGTGATTAACCACCTGTATCCACCTTGCCTCTGATCAGCCAGTGTAAGCACTCCATGCTTAGATGTCTTCTGCAAACCTCTTCTTTCTTCTCTGCTTTTGCTATCCACTCTTTCCAGGAACATCTTTACTAGGAACTTCTAGCTTTATCTCTGCTGAAACTCCAGAGGTAGGTGAAGTTTCTCTACACATTATCTTAGAGAAATAACGATGAAGGTCTCCATGGCCAGATGAGCCTGCAGTAGTACTGATCTCCCAGGTTTGGGGTCTGGGAGAAAGAGCAAGTCGAAAATAATGAGATTTGGGAGAACTAGGTTATAAGTTCCACAAGAGGAGGGACCTTGTTTTATTGCTCCTCTGTTACCAGGGCTGAGGGTGAACACATCATCCAAACAGCACAGTTTCGAGAGGGTGTGTGTATGTGTTTCAATATTTTTGCCAGAACAGCAGGTATAATCTGATACTCTTCAAGCAAATTGGAATGTCTGGTCCCCATACCTGCACCCAGCCCACAGGACCTGCTCAATAGGTAGTTCCTGAGAGGAGGGGGAGGGGGAAGAAGTGATTGGAGGTCAATTGAAGGTGTGTGCCCAAGGTCCCACCCACGTATTTGTCTTAAACTTCTTGTTTGCCTTTCTAAATTTCTTCTTATGTTGCTGCTGGGTCCCTCTGACATTTTTCTAGTTTTCCCAGCAGTTTTTTAAGGAAAAAAAAAAAGACTTAATTTTTCTTGTTTATTTCCTTTTTTCTATTTAAAAATATAGATCTCTTTCTACTGTTTTTGGCATTCAGATCTCACCTCTATTCTCCCATGGCCTGATAAAGAACAAATACAGAAAGAGAACTTCTGGTCATGAGTGATAAAAGTGTAAGGAAAAGCAAGAGCATGATTAGCACAAAATTCAGTACCTCTGGGGCTGAAAGGAGAGGGTCATGATTGGGAGCAGTTGAAAAAGCAGCTTCAAAAAAAAATTTTTTTTTTTTGGAGTGCATGGTCCGGGAATCGAACCTGGGTCTCCCACATGAAAGGTGGGCATTCTAAACACTGAGCTACCTGTGCACTTCTTGCTTTGAATATTTCTGAGATGTTCTATTAAGTTAATTCTCAGGTACCTCAAAGGTGGTATCTTTTTTTCTTTATTAGAGATGTTATGGGTTTACAGAACCAAAATGCCTAAAACACAGGATTCCCATATATACCACCCTATTATTAACACCTTGCATTGGAGCGGAACATTTGTTACAATTGATGAAAGCAAATTTTTATAATTGTACTATTGACTTTAGTCCATGGTTTGACGCTGGGCTCACCATGTTGTTCAGTTCTCCTGGTAACGTATATCTAGATTCTGACTCTATGAGTTTTTATTCTTATTATTTCATATCAGTGAGACAATATATGTCCTTTTCTGTCTGGATTATTTAACTCAAAGTTTATCCATGTTGTTGCATGTATCAGGACTTCATTCCTTTTTACAGCTTAATAATATTCCATTTATGTATATACCACATTTTGTTTATACATTCATTCTTTGGATGGACACTTGGGTTGCTTTCATCATTTAGCAATTGTGAATAATGTCGCTATGAACATTGGTGTGCAAATATGTGTTTGAGTCCCTGCTTTCAATTATTTTGGGTATATACCTAGTAGCGGGGTTCCCAGGTCATATGGTAATTCTATACCTGACTTTCCAAGGAACTGCCAAACTGTCTTTCACAGTAGCTCCTGCATTTTATATTCCCACTGGGAAGGAATGAGTGTCCCTGTTTTCTCCACAGCCTTTCTAACACTTGTCATTTTTTTTCTCTCTCTCTGTATGTGTGTGTGTGCGTGTGTTTAAATAGCAGCCATTCTGTTGGATGTGAAGGGGTATCTCACTGTTGGTTTGATTTGCATTTCTCTGACAGCTCATGTACTTTCTGGCCATTTGTATATCCTCTTTGGAAAGATGTCTATTCAAGTCTCTTGCCTGTTTTTATGATTTTTTTTTTAACATAGGCAGGCACTAGGAATCGAATCCAGGTCTCCAGCATGGTAGGCAAGAACTCTGCCTGCTGAGCCACTATGGCCTGCCCTTGCCTGTTTTTAAATTGGGTTGTTTATCTTTTTATTGTTAAGTTGAAGGATTTCTTTGTACATTGTGGATATTAACCCTTTATCAGATATGTGGTTTCCAGATATTTTTCTCCCAATGAGTAGGTTGTCATTTTACTTTCATGATAAAGTCCTTTGAGGCAAAAAAAAAGTTTTTAATTTTGATGAGGTCCTGTTTATGTCTTTTTTCTTTTGTTGCATATGCTTTTGGTGTAAAGTCTAAAAAAACATTGCTTAACACAATGTCCTGATCTTCCCTACATTTTCTTCAAGGATTTCTGTAGTTCTGGCTCTTATATTAAGGGCTTTGATCCATTTTGAGTTGATTTTTGTATAAGGGTGTGAGGTAGGGCTCCTCCTTTTTTCAATTTTTTTTTTTTTGAAATGGATATCCAGTTTTTCCAGCATCATGTGTTGATGAGACTATTCTTTCCCAATTGAGGGGTCTTTGCTCCCTTGTCAAAAATCAGTTGGCCATAATGTGAGGGTTTATTTCAGTTGGCCATAAATGTGAGGGTTTATTTCTGGGCTCTCAATTTGATCCCATTGATCTATATCCCCATCCTTGTGCCAGTACCATGTTGTTTTGACTACTGTGGCTTTGTAATAAGTTTTAAGATTAGGAACTGTGAGTGCTCAAACTTCATTCTTCTTTTTCAAGATGGGTTTGGCTATTCACTGCCTCTTACTTTTCCTATATGCCCCACTTTCTTTCGTACTTCTTACTGTTCATATCTTTGTACGTTGTATTCCAAAAACATAGATTTATCATTACATTTTATGCACTTGAATTTTAGCATTTGTAGGAAGTAAGAAGTGGAGTTACATACCAAACAATACCATACAATAATACTGGCATTTATAATTACCCAAATGGTTACCTTTACCACAGGTCTTTATTTCTTTATGCTGCTTTGAACAACTATTTAGTGTCCTTTCCTTTCATTCTGAAGAACTCCCTTTAGCATTGCTTGTAGGGCAGGTCTAGTGGTGATGAACCCCCTCAGCTTTTGTTTATCTGGGAATGTCTTAATCTCTCACTCATTTTTTAAAGAAAGTCTTGCCAGATATAAAATTCCCAGTTGGCAACTGTTTTCTTTCTATACTTTAAATATTTTAACCCACTGTCTTCTTGCCTCCATAGTTTCTGATGAGAAATTTACACTCAGTCTAACTGGGGTTCCTTTCTAAATGACGTGGTTTTTTTTCCTTGCAGCTTTCAGAACTGTCTTCTTGTCCTTTGAATTCAATATTGTAATAAATATATGTTGGGGTGTATTTTCTAAATGTTTATTTAAAAATGTTTTTCCTGTTTGGTGTTCTCTGGGCTTCTTGGATATGAATATTCACATCTTTTGCTAAATTGGGGGAAATTGTCATTATTTCTTTGAATATTTTTTCTTCCCCTTCCTTTCTTTCTTCTCCTCCTAGCACTCCCATAATACATTTATTGGCATGCTTGATGGTGTCCCAAAGGTGTTTTAGCCTATTTTCATCTTTTATAATTCTCTTTTCTTTCTGCTCCCAAGCCTGACTCATTTCAGTTGTCTTGTCTTCAAGTTTGTTGATTCTCTTTTCTCCCACTTCCAATCTGCTTTTGAACCCTTTCTGGGAATTTTTCTTTTGGTTATTGTGGTCTTCAACTTCTGTAATTCTGTTTGGTTCCTTTTAAAATTTGCTATTTCTTTTTCTTTCTTTTTTTTTTTTTTTTACATGAGCAGGCACTGGGAATCGAACCTGAGTCTCTGGCTTGGCAGGCAAGAACTCCGCCTGCTGAGCCACCATGGCCCACCCAAAATCTATTTCTTTATTTAGATTCTCATGTTGTTCATTCATTGTTTTCCTGGTATCCCTTAATTCTTCCTCTGTCTCCTTAAGCATTTTTGACGTCATTTTTCAAAGGCTTTGTTTGGTAGGTCCGCATTCTGGTCTTCTTCATTGATATTCTGTGTATTTTTATCCCCTTCCTTTGGTTGGCCCATAATTTCTGTTTCTTTGTCTTGGACTCTTTTGTGGCACACAGTACATTTTAATATTTAAAGATGTTATTTCTGGGGATGATGGGAAGGTTGGGGGTGGGGCAGAGAGAAAGAGCGTTTGAGGACAGGGGCTGGCAAGGCTCATGCTGGAGAACTTTGCGTCAGGAAAAGTGATTTGGTGGTGAAGACCGCGGCGGTGCCAATGGCTGGGAGACCTCTGCGACTGTTCAGAACCCCTTTCCTGTGCAGTCTGCTCTGGGCCTTCTGTACCCCAGGTGCCAGGCTTCTCACATCCTGAGAAGCGCAGACCTGGATAAAAACACATTTCGTGCATATCATAATGCATCTGGAAGGTGCCACCAACAAACCAGAGGAAGAGATGTCCCCAGAAGAACTGCAGCTCCATTATTTCAAAATACACGATTATGATGGCAGTAATTTGATTGAAGGCTTAGCGCTCTCCCAGCCATCACTCATGTCCATAAGGAGGAAGGGAGTGAACAGGCACCACCAGTGAGTAAAGATGAACTGATTAACTTCATAGACAGTGTTTCGAGAGATCATAAGAAAAGCGATGGATAGATTGACCATGCTGAATTTGCAAAACCACTGCAGTAGATGCTATTTGGTTTTCTTGTAGTTACATGCAAACGTGACCCATTATAATATGAATGCTTTTGGTAATACAGAATAATTTATTGCTGCAGTATTTTGGTAAAAACCTGTAGAAACTTGTTATACTAGAGTAAGAAACAGATATCAAGAGAATGGGACATGCGGTAATCCCTATGTACTGTTATTGGACAAGGGTCTGATTAAAGAACCCTTTGAGGAATATTGCATAATTGGAGCTGAGTCCTCCAGAACTTGAGTTTAACTACAGAATACTACTAGTCTCTTGGTTTTAATTCATGATGCCTGAAAGGTAAGAGGACAAACTTTGCTTTGGATACACCTCTCACAAACGAAAGAAATGGATGAATGCCAGATGTCTCACCTTGTTACCTCTCTTCAGGTAAATGCGGTCAGTGTTCTGAAAGGTTGCTGGCCTAAAGGATTGCTTGCCCTGGGCAAGTGGCTATTTATAAGGCTGTTTCAAAGCCACAGCATAAGAATTTCAAGTGTTGAGTTTAGTTGGCCCCAGAGAAGATTCTGGATCCTCTGGCATTAAAAATGATATCCCACTGACCTAAATTTCTCAGTGTTTTATAAAACTACTGCCACATCCTTATGCTTTATTTGTTCTAGTCTCTTCAGCTTGGCAGAGACCTTGAATTAAAAGTGTTCCCTACTCTAATCAACAACAAATGTTCTAGCTTTCCTAATATTTCTATTTAACTTTTGTTTCTAGCATTTTATTTTTGAAGTTTAGAATCTATTAAGAATGTGAAGATTTTACTCTTTCTGCTTGATATGAAGGAGTAAAACTACCAGCTGGTCTAGCACAGGTGAGAAGTAAATGAACAGTGATTAACTTGATGCAAGGTATATTTCAAAAGGAATGTTGTTTAAATGACCTCTTCTAGCCTGAATATGTGAATTCTTTCAGACCAGTAAAATTAGAAAAGGAAGCTTAAAAAGAGACTTAGCAGTGTAAATCTCAATAGTAGTAGAAAATTAGAAGCAGCAGATTGTAATCTGGTTTATGGATTTAATGGATACGCTTTAATAGAAACCTGAAATGATGGTGTTTTAGTTTGCTATCTGATGCCGGAATACAATATACCAGGAATGGACTGGCTTTTAAAAAGGGAATTTATTAAGTTACAAGTTTACAGTTCTAAGACCATAATTAAAATGTCCAAACTAAGACATGCAGGGAAAGATTCCTTGACTCAAGAAAGGCTGGTGTCTGTCACATAGGAAGGCATGTGGCTGTCACCTGCTGGTCCTTATTCCCAGTCCTATTGCTTTCAGCTTCTTACACCAGTGGTTTCGTCTCTAAGCATCTGTAGGTCTTCATTTAGCTCCTCTGGAACACGACTGTGGTTTCTCATTTGTCTAGCATCTCATGAGAAGGTATATGGCAACATTTGCTGTGCTCTCATCTCCAAGCATCCACATGTAGACATCTGCTCTCTTTTTGGCATTCCAAGCATCTGCAAATATCTCTGTCTCATTCAGCTCTGAAGCAACTATTCTCCAAGCATCTGAACTTCCTCCAAAATGTTTCTCCTTTTAAAGGGCTCCAGTAAACTAATCGAGACCCATCTTGAATGGGTGGAGTCACATTTTCAAAAGGCCACACCCACAATTGGGCACATCACGTCTCCATGGAGTAATCTAATCAAAGGTCACACCCACAACTGAGTAGGTTAATTTCCATGGAAACGATCTACTCAAAGTTTCCACCCTATAATATTGAATCAGGATAAAAGAACATGGCTTTTTGGGGGTACACAGTGCTTTCAAACCAGCACAGATGGCAGACTGAATGGGATAAAGAAATTACATAAAATTTGCTGTCAGATATATAGAGACTTTCTTTATTAAATTATAAGAAAACATGTATTTGTAAAAATGGTTTCCTGTGTCAAATATTTGTGCAATCAGAGCTGAATTGTAAGCCATTCTTGTAATAGCTAGTTATTTTGAAAAAAATTGTATAATGAATTCAGATATATGACCAATAAAACTGCTGAAACAAAGAGTAGTTGGAAGAAATTAATTCTGGGATTTACTCCCTGAAATGTCTGTTTCTTGGTTTTGTAACCAGCTGGGGCTACAAAACCCCAACAGTGATTTTCTTGAGCTTCATAACCTCCTGTGAGGAAGGTCAGCCCAAGGCAAATGCAGTGTGCAGCATTCTCCCTGTCTTTTCTGGGCCTGTGTCTTGTCCTGGGCTTGTACTTGTTACTTGTTTTGGAGTTCCCCTGTTTACGGGAATTCGAATGCCTGCTCTATTTCTCAGGAGACAGATGTCCCTCTCCTCGGTGTTTAAAGCAGACAGGCCTTTGCCCAGTCTATCCATCTCTATGATTTCTTACACTTCTTACATTGTCTGAAGTTGGTCATTGAACTGGGATGATATAACACGATATAAGAAATGTTGTAATCCTTAGGAATTTTCCTGGAGGGCATATTCAAGGGGAAGGGGCCATGCTGGAGAAGACGTCCCCAAGTCAGTCTTTCCCAGCCAAATCAGGACCTGGGACCCATGAAAGGGGACACAGACTGGCTCCAAAGTACTCTGGGGAGGGGATTAGGAAATGTACTAAGAGCTTCTTCCATGGCTCCCAAAGCTGAGCTTTCTTGACCTGCCCATCAAATGCAGTCCTTCAGCCAACTGTCCCCTGCAGCCCTGAGGAAGTACAGAGTCTTTAAGTCTCCTCCACTGCCTCCTTTGCCTGGGACAGGTTGGAACAATGGCGGACATCAGAGCCAGGCCCCCAGCGATCAGTGATCAGCCATGCCCACGTCTGTTTTTGGGTGAAACTTTTTATGTCCTTTTCTGTCACCAATGAGCTAGACAGGGGCTGGACCCCATAGTCACTCTGGTAAGAGTGGGGAATGGGCACCAGTAACCACAGCTCAGAGCAATTTGCTGGTCTTTACAGTAAATTTGCCAGCCTCTTCCTCCCGTTTTTCCGTGAATGCTATACAGTGTTCTACAGGCCTCTGGAGTTTCAAAATAGTTGTTTCAGACAGTTCCTGCCTGTTTAATAATTGTTTGGTGAATCCTGGATTTCCCTATTTCACCATCTTCTCATAATCTCTCCACAGGTGGTATTTTATATGAGAGAATTAAAAAGATCTCATTTGTATTTTTATGTATAAAATATTTCATAGATGTTGGGGACATTTAAACTCTATTTGTAGCTTGTTTCTACAGTTTCATCTTTGTTCCTTATATTGGCTACAGAGAATTAATATAAATCACTTTCATAATGATTATCCTGAATTGTTGAGAAAACAAAAGATCCTATTTGAAGAGACAAGAAAAATTTGAAGAACATTTGGGAAACATTTTCTTCCAAAATATTTACAGCATAAAGTATTTTAGTATTTATAGGGCTAACCCTTTATGTGTTTAAAAAAAAAAAGCTATGCAGAATAATTCTTGCTCTGAAAACTCTGACTACCTGGGGTTTTTCTAGTATTTATGGAAAGTGAGTACTATGATTGTAATTGTCATTCTTTTACATACTGAATACTAGTGGACACTATGTCACTCCCCTGTCCCCCATTTCTTTATTATTGACCCCCCATTTATTTATTATGGTTATGTTTGCTGCTAGGACTTTTATTGTGCTGTTTGTTTAATATTTTTATGACTGAATTTTTTTGTTTGAACTGGGTCTACAATTTTTATATTTCAAAACAATAAAGTCTCTGTACCAGAGTCTGTTTTTCAGAGTCCTTGTTTTAGTCCTAGAATATGCTGGTTGTTTCTAATTTATGGATGTGGCTGAGCTCGTGAGAGTTCTGAGAAGAAGCACAATGGAGCTGTGGTACCTTTGCTTGGAAGACCAGCCATGGTGTTGTGGAATGGAATGGTGCTGTGTGGGGAGTCAAGAGAGAATGGCTTAAGGGTACATGGAATCTTGCATAGGGCATGAGATTTTGTTGGTTTGTCCAGTTTAGTGTGATGCCCTGGCTCTCTCCAGGTTCTGGCTTGCTTAATATCTCGTGGCAATGTCTTCAGGGCTCCAAGCATCTCCAAACATCTGTGTCTCTGTTCTCCAAGGGTCCACATCTGTGTCAGCTCTGCTCTGAAGTTTCTGTTGGCTCTGAGGCTTCTGTTATTTCTCACTCTCTCCAAAAACACCCATCTGGAATGGGTGCATCAAATCTCCTTCAGTTCAGAGGTCACACCTACAAGTGGGTATGTCACATCTCATGGAGGTAATTTCATCAAAAGTTTCCAACCTACAGTATTGAATCCGGATTAGAAGAAACGGCTGCTCCCACAAGATTGAATCAGGATTAAAACATGGCTTTTCTGGGGTACATAATATTTTCAAACCAGCACAGCATCCTTGTCCATGTCTCTTTAAGGCCCATGTATAGAAGTTTCTCTGGGGTCTTAACCTAGGAGTTAGCTTCTTGGGCAATAGGATATGTACATTTTCAACTTTATTAGAAGTACGAAATTCTTTTCCAATGTAGATTTATCAAAATTTATAAAGGTTTCCATTTTCCCACATCCTTACATATTTGGGATTATCGGTCTTGTACATTTTGCCAATCTATGACTGTAAAACACTATGTAAGTATAGCATTTTTTTTATTTGGAAATATTTTCACACTGGCAGAAAAACTGTAAAAACGTTGCAAAGAACTGTTTTTAACTCTTTATCCAGATTCACCTATTGCATTAGGCTTCATTTGCTATATCATTCACTGTCTATATACATATTTTTCTGAGTTACTTAAGATTTAGCTGTGTTTATCATGCTCCCTTAATTCTAAATATTTCAATGTATATTTCATAAGGATTGCAACATTTCTTATATCATCTTATATCATCCCAGTTCAGTGACCAACTTCAGGAAAATTAACAAGATAATACAATGCTTTTATCCAATCCACTATCCATAGTTTTGTCCATTGACCAATAATGTCTTTTATAGCGTCTTTTCTCTCCAGTCTAGAATCTCGTCCAGGATCATGTATATAGCATTTAAGTGTCGCAAATCTTTAGTCTCCTTTAATCTGGAACAGTTCCTTAGCCTTTGTTTGTCCTCTATGATACTGGCATTTTTGAAGAATATGCTCCCCATGTTTTAATAGAATATTCTTCAATTTGAGTTTTAATGTAGTTTATTCTTTATTTTTCCTGATTAGTTACAATGTTAAACATCTCTACATATATTTATTGGCTACTTGAATTTTCTCTTTTGTGAATTAATTGTGCATATCCTTTGCCTATTTTTCTACTGAGTTGTCCTTTTGGGTTCTTTATATATTTTGGATACTAATCCTCTGCTTGTTATATATATTGTATATAACTCCTCCCAGCCTGTGGCTTTGTTGCCCTCATTATTCATTTAACTTTTTGATGTTTCCTTTTGTAGTAGATAGGTTTAGGTTTTTTAATGTAATAACATTTGTTAATATGTTCCTATAAGATTTCTTAGTCTCCCTTAAAATTGTGTTGGCTGTTTTTGGCCCTTTGCTCTTGCATATAAATTTTAGGAGTAGTTTAATAAGGTTGTTGAAAAGCTCTGATAACAGTTTTTATTAGAAAAGTGCAAGATTTATAAAATAATTTTGGGGAAAATTGACATCTTTGTGAAGTGAATTATTCTCATCCATAATTATGGTATATCTTTCCATTTGTTTAGGTCTCTTTTCATCTCTTTTAGGGAATATTATTTTTGTCCTTGGAGACCTTGAGCATCTGTTTTTGAATATGCCTAGAAACCTTTAGATTTTGTTGTTGTGAACAGGACTTTTTAAATGTTTATGTTCTCTAATTATAACTGCTGATTCTTATACATTGATTTTCAATGTAACAACCTTAATAACGCTCATTTCTAATAGTTTGTTGATTGCCTTGAATTTTCTTAGATAATCAATTTAATCTATGAATACTGATGATTTTGTTTCTTTCATTGTAAACTTTCTACTTCCTTTTTCTTCTCATCTTTTGCATTGGCTAGAAACTCCAGCTCAGTGATGAATAGATATGGGGACAGAAGGTTTCATTGTCTTATTCTTGGCTTTAAAGAGACTGAATCTAACATTTTGCCATAGCATGATGCTTGTTGTATGTTTTTGTGGATACCCTTTGTCAGGGAAGAACTCCAGCCTCACTTGAGAATTAAAAAAAGTTACAAGGCTCCAAAGGAGATGCAGGCAAGCAGGTTGGCTCAAAGTCCATAGGTGTGGAATGTAGATAACAAGATGCAGCAGATCAGAGCATGACAGTTTAGGATTTATGAGCATCAGCATGGCAGCCACCATTCCCCTGACTCCACGTCCCACAGTGTGATGTGTTGGGCCCAGTGTGCCACAGCCAAGGAACCCAGGGCTAAGGTCTCAGCACCTCGTATATCAAGTAATAAGCCAGTCCCCCTCCTCTACAGAGCAAGTAGTCCTACTGTGGTCCTGCTCTGGTTGCCTGTGACCTACTTAATTGCCTGTGTGATTAGCTACAGAGGGCTCAGGGACAGGCTGGGTGGGCCTTGAGGTTGAGAATACTCAGAAGTGCCATGTAAGGATGCCTGAGACACATGCCTGTCCCAACAAGAATTTCCCGTCTTTAATTAGTTACTAGGGGATTTTGACATGCATGCTTATTGAATTTTATCATGAGATTTCTCTGCATATATTGAGAAAACCATATAGATTTTCTGTTTTAATATTTTAAACTGTTATGCTGCATTATTAAAATTTTCTAACATTAAGCCCTGCTGGAATTACTGGGATAAATTCTACTTGTTGAAGATACATTTTTTTCATACATTGATCAATTTACTCATATTTTATTTAGCATTTTTATGGCCATCTCTATAATTGAGATTGGTCCACAGATTTTCTTTACTTTTTAACCCATGTTTGTTTTGGATATCATGGGCGTATGAGCCTCATAAAATTGATTGGTGAGCCTTCCTTCTTTTTCTATTGTCTGGACAAGTTTATGTAGGATAAACGAACCTGAGGTTTTGATTAAGGTTACCTGTAAAAATGAGGGCCTGGTGCTTTTTGAGTAGCTTTTGGAATACTGCTTCAATTTCTTTAACAAAATAGGACTTAAATCAGTGTGTCTGTTTCATCTTGAGTCAATTTTGGTAACATGTATTTTTAGAAAAGTCTATTCTTTTTAAATTTTCAAATGTAGTGGTGTAAAATGTCTTTATGATTTAAAAATTACTTCTATTTCTGAGGTAGGTTTCTGTTTTTATTCCTAATATTATTTATTTGTGCTTCCTATCTCTATTTTTTATAGTTTATCAGAGGCTTCTTTTTTCATTAGTGTTCACAAATAACCAGTTTTCAGTTTTGATTTTGCTCTCTAATTCTTTGTTTTCTTTTTCATTAATTTTTGGTCATTTTTTATTATTCACTTCTCATTTATTTGAATTTATGGTGGTGTTCTTTTTCTACAAATGCTCAGTCCTTCTGAACTGAATACATGCTCAATTCATAAACCTTTGGTCAGACCTTCTTGTATGAAAGCTCAGTTCATTAATATTTGATCTTTTTTCTAACATAGATATTATAAGTTACAAACTGTTTCCTAAATACTGCTTTAGCTGAATAGCATTAATTTTGTTGTATTGTATTTTCATTGTTGTTCAAGTCTAACTGTTTTACGATTTCGATTTATGATTTTTACTTGTGCCAATTTATAATTTAGAAGTGAGAGTTGGAATTTTCTTATAAATGGGATATTTCATTTGTTTGTTTTCTTAAAGTGGCTGTGTTGCTTCTACCGTTGTTGCAGGGTTCTCATTTGAATAAATGAATGGATCTAATGATTACATTATTTTTTCAGCTTGTGTTTACTGAATTACAAAGGTAGTATAAATTCAGACTCTGTATCTGTGTAGATCATAGACTTTGAACTAGAGGAAACATTTTTCCCTACCCTGAGCCTTGGGTAAATGGCAAGCTTCCTTGTTACTTCTCTGGACCATACAGTGTGTTTCTCTTTCCATTTTAATGGAGAGGGTATCTGTCCAGGGATACAGCTTTATAATAGGGTCTTATTTCTAACTCTCTGCCTTGCATGATCGCAAGGGTATGTCTCTTGTCCCCTCGTGGCCATTAAAGCCCTAGTCTCTAGATACTAGAGCTTATTTCTGGACCTGCTACCCCAGGGAAGTTGCTGAGGTGCCAGCCTGTGCACTTACTATTTCGGCTTTGAGTTTTTCCTTGTTTCCATGCCAAGATATTTCTGTTTATTTCTTTTGAGCTCAATTATGAATTTTAATATGTGAAATGTTATTTCATATGTCCTGTGTTCATGGTTGAAAGGGTATTGATCTTTGTTTAGACTCCCAGGGTCTTTTCCAAACATTTTTGGACCCCATTTCAGTGTGAGTTTTGATCCCATTTCAGAGTGAATGCTGACTGATCTAATAAATTCAGTAAGAAGCAAAGAGCACATCATGATTCTTCCATATTTAAACATCCAAGTAATCTTACTATTATTATATCTGTGTCTGGCTGGATCAGTCTCTAGCCAAAGAGACTTGTACACCTTTTGCTGGTAATTTCATTTCTAGCAATTCAAGTAGGAACTGTTTATCCTCTTTGACAGCTTTAGCACCAGAGTCAGAAAAAGCAGCACCTAAAATCTCTGGCATGCCATTCTTACTGTGGATAAGTGGAAAGGTCAGGTTTAATGGTATTTCCTCTTGACCAAATGTGCAGACTGTGGACTTACTAATACTCTGTTCTGCCAGAAAAACAAGACCCACTACTTGAACATAGACATTTTTGATTGATCACAAAATGGTATGCAAAGATACCCAAAGTAAAATTGCTGCAGTATATTGAAATGATAGTATTTAAGAGCTGTATTTTTCCAAATGGCCTTTATCTGAATTAATTTTATTTTGAATAAGTGTTCGACTGTAATTAAAAAAAGGACTTGGAATTGTCATATCAGAAATCATCTCAAATAAGACAAACATGAAGTAGAAGTCTAGCTATGAGGGCTGGGCACTTTTTAAGAGCTTAATTCAGTCCAATGCCTTCAACACAATCTTTCTATAATCTCTGGCTTTAGGTCCTTCATCCCTGACAAAGGAGAGGGCGTGAGCAGGGAACACAGAGTTCAGGAGTCAGAGTATTATACCAGGGCTAAGATGGTTTGGGGTCAGGAGGAGGTTACTGCCAAACCTGCCTCTCTGAAATCAGTGGAGTATATCACTACTAATTCCCTGACTACTGACTGATAATCTCTGCATTTGGAACAATTTCCAGTAAAGGATTAAGTAGAGTTCAATTGTAATAGTTGAATTGATTAAATAGAATTCAATTTTCCTGCTTTCAAACGTTTTCAGGCCTAATAGATGTGGGCATACTAAGCTCAGAGAACAGAAGAAAAAAAATCCAACAAACCAACAAATAGTCAATTCAAAAGCCATTTCAGCATGGCAAAAATCTATTTCCTATAAAGTATACAGAAAGTAGACTCTTCTAAACACCAAATTATTCACAAATATTCGAAGACTTCTGTTGACCCTTTTCTGACCTCAAAGCCATCTTGAAATCTTATTTATTCATTTTCTTATCCCACCTCTCAGTGGGATATGTTATCATGTCAGAATGTCACCTCCTCTATGAAGTCTTGGTTTCCTCTAGACAAAATTAACCCCTCTTCCTTCTTAGTGCCACATCTTCTAAATCCCTCTAGCACACCTCCTATAACGCTTTACTGCATTTGTTTGCTTACACACCTGTTTATCTCTACCAGAGCATAAGCTCCTTAAATGTTAAAACCATCTTTTTAACCCAAGTGCCTAACATGATATGTGGCACACAGCAGATCTCCCATAAATGTTTCTTGAGTGAATAAATGAAAACTAAGAATTATTCCTATGGTGAAACATGCCTACGTATTTTTTTACATTGGTCCTATTGAGAACTGTGGTTCTCCTTTCTATTAAACTTTCTCATTGAAGAAGTTTTTCCAGGAAAGCAGTTGATTCTGCATGGTAGAAGCAGTCAAGAAATCTAAAAAATTCTAAGTATTTATATGAATACTAAGTATATCTATATAAATACTTAGAAATAGTCTCCAACTGGAGACTAGGCATTTAAAAAGTAACTGAAGAGGGCTGACAAATCACCTTACCATGTCCTGTCAAAACCTCTTCACCTCAGAAACACCTTTTGGTCAGCACTCTGATAATTTTGTATATAGAAAATCATGGTATGAGTCAATAGATCAAACTGTTTTCATAATCTGCCTAAGAGGAATTTGCTTTTCATTCTTTAATCATCTGATTTATAATCTGTCCAGATGCTTTAATTTGCCCTTGTAGCTTTCTGAATCAAAAAAATAACTCACTACTTACCTTACAACTTATTTGGTAAGTTTCATCTCAATTATAAAGTGACATGGATTTAAAAAGTTAAGTTCATTTTACTGCTGCACAGTTTTGAACTTTCTGAGAGCCTCCAATTGAACAACTTTTAGATGTGTGATATAGACATGGTAAAATTTCATGAAGATCATCTGGAACTAGGGAAGTAACCATTGCATTTTACTTTCAATATTCTCTTGGGATTTAAAAAGAAATTTTCTGTGTGATAACTTCCATCAGTCTGAGTTTTCCAGATTCATCTTTTAAGTTGCAATTTTAATATGTTCACTTGTACATATAACAACAGACATTGACAAATCTTACTAAGTCAATGCCTTTTTCTTTCTTTTTCTGTGTTAATGTCTTCTATTGTGGTTGTGTTTTCTCCATCTCTTGTTTTATTTAATTGAATCCTAGCAATGAATGGGAAAAAATTCTAGAAAGATAAGGAGAGAAACAGGTACAATGGGAGAAACTTGACCGCAAGAGTAAGTAGAATATTTTTAGGTAATTGTGGAAAGATATGCCTTGAGATGAAGGGAAATTGAATGATTTAGCAGAGCACTTTCAACAAGTATTTATAAAACATAGGATTATTCCTAGTAAGTGCCAGGCACTGTGCGAAGGGTCAGAAATAGAAACAGGAAAATGAATATATAATTATTCTTTCCACATGGATCTCATAATCTAGTGGAATAAACAGATACTGACCAACTATCTATAATACCATATGGAAATTATGATAGCCATGGTGTTTATAAGGGCACAGAGGAGGGTGATAAATTCTTTAAGGAAATGTCAAGGTTTCACAAAGGAAAACTGTGAGTTAGTTCTCAAAATAGGAGCAGGGGTTTCCAGGTGAAAGAGGATGAGAGGAAAAACATTTTCAGCAAAGAAAGCAATGTAACAGATGCATGAGATGTTTGGGGAGCCATCTTTCTTGCAGCTTCTTGAGATGTTGATCTAGGGCTGTGCTCTGCCTGAGGCAGTGCCTGTGGTACCACTTTTCCTTCTCCTGGATCATCTAATGAAATTCTGGTCACAATTGAATTTTCAGGCAAAAAAGGGATGAGAAGAGTTGAATCACTTTTTTTCTTGACATTAGATCTAAAATCTAAGATTCTTTTACTTCTTCAATCTGCAGCGCAAATAATACAATTGGATTCCTTTGTAACAAGTGGCTCTTAAAATAAGAACTGCTGAATGCTTTGGATTTTACTTGTAATTTCTATGTGTAGTCTACCACAGAGAGAATTTAACCTCCATTTTGCTTCTGTTTCATATGATATTCAATTTTGAGAATTTTTCAGTCATATTTTCTATCACTAGTGTTTTAGTTTCTTGGGCTGCTCGAGAAGTAGCATGAAATAGGTCGGGTTAAACAATGGGAATGTATTCGCTCATGGTTTGTAGCTGGGAAAAAGACCAAATGAAGTCACCATCAAGGTGAGGCTTTCTTCCTGAAGACTGGTGCTTAGCTTGTCACATGGCAAGGCATATGGCACCATCTCCTGGTCCCTCCCTTTTTTCCAGGTTCCATGGATGTTCAGCTTCTTGCTTTGTGTGGCTTTCTCTCTTGATGTCTAAATTTCATTCTGCTTATAAAGCACTCCAGGAACAGGACTCAGACCCATCCTGATTGAGTTTGGACGTACCTTAACTGAAGTCACCTCATCTAAAGGTCCTACTTACAATGGGTTCACAAGCACAGGAATGGAGTTGGTTTAAGAACATGTTTTTCTGGCATGCATAAGTTCCAAATCACCACAACTAGTGATACCATTATTGTCTTATCTTCTAAATTATTCTCTGAGATCCACTCAGAATCATTCAGTGAGTAGTGGGGGCATGTCAGGGAGGGCGTCCCTGAGGAAGTGACACCTGAGCCTTTGATCTAGCCTGAAGAAGGAATCACTGGATCCCCAGTGTGTAGAATGGGTGGCGCATAGAGTGTAGGAGAACGATGAGGACAGACTGACAGGCGTGCCCACTCGTGGCAAGGAGCACAGAGCATGCAAGGACAGGAATGTAAGTTCTGCGAGGTCAAAAAACTGGTCTGTCTTGTGCATGCTACTTGCTCCTCCACCTCGGACACTATCTGACATGTGGTAGGCTCTTAACCAAAAAACATTTTTTGCAGTAGAAATTGAAAAGGCCCAACTTTGGCTGGGACACAGGGACCAAGTGGTCACATAGGAAAAAGTGAGTCTAAGAGAAAGACAGGGCTAGGCAGCCATGTTAAAGATAACTGGTCTTTGTCCTCAGCAGTGGGACATGATTAATGGCATTTAGTCAAGGGAATGGCATGATTTGGTTTGCTCTGCAATGCAGAGTAGTGCTTTCTTTCTTTTTGATTGTGACCAACAATCAAACACATCTAACATTGTAACCTAGTAAAACACACAGACACGTACATACAACTGACATAAATTTTCATGCAACAATGCTTAGACTTATTAAGTATACTGTGCTCCATTATTTTCTGTTCTATTTGATATTTTAAAAAATAGTGGTCAAAACCAGTGTGACTCCTGGGTCATAAGTACAGATTGAAAAACTCTTCTCTGAGGAATGGATACTCTAATGATGAAAGTGATGTGCTTAGAGTTATAGAAAACAGCCCAGTTAGGTGATCTAAGAAAGGTCAGAACGTGTCAGCTTAGAAACAATATGCAAAATAGAAATCTGGAGAGATGCTGGGAGTTTGACCAAGGGGCACCCATCACAACATGTCTAGTCTTAGAAGGATTTTAGAAATGAAAGAACCCAGCTGAAAATCATCCAAGTTAAGTAAACTTGCTCAAAGGCATGTAAGTATCCTCTCAGGAGGATTAATACCCAGATTTCTTGCAAATCTGCCATCTTTCCATGACCTCCTTCAGTCTCCCTGTCAGTGCTTTTCGCAACACCCTATGAGGTGTGGAGGCTTGGTGATCTTATCTCATTTTTATAAATCTGGAAACTGAAGCCTAGAGATGTTACGTGGCTTGTACAAGGTTAGACTCCTAGTTAAAGGACAGTCCAGGGCTGGATTCCAGGCCTCCTTATCACCATTCTGGTCCTTTTTCCATTGTATCCTACATAGGGATGGAAAAATAATTAGGATTATAAAATGACAATACAGCGTTTTAAATTATTTTTATTGTGGTAACATATATAAATGTAAAATTTCGCGTTTTAATCACTTCTAAGTATACAATTCAGTGGTATTAATTATATTCACAATGTTGTGCTCACATCACCAGCAAGTTGGTTAACAGAGTTAATAAAACTTTTCCCATTATTACAAGCAGAAACTCTGTACCCATTAAGCATTAATTCTCCATTCCCTGCCCCCACCCTGACCCTAAGTAACTTGTAATCTACTTTCTGTCTCTATAAATTTACATATTCTAGTTATTTCATATAAGTGAAATCATACAATATTGTCCTTTTGTGTCTGACTTATTTCATTCAGCATGGTTTTTTCAAGGTTCACTCACGTTGCAGCATGTATCAGAACTTCTTCCCTTTTTAGGGCTTAATAATATTCCATTGTATGCATATACCATGTTTTGTTTAGTCATTCATGTTGATAGACACTTGGGTTGCTTTCATCTTTTGGTTCTTGTGAATAATGCTGCTGTGAACCTCAGGGTGCAAATAGCTGTCCAAATTCCTGCTTTCTATTCTTTTGGGTATAGCCCTAAGAATGGGAATTTCTGGGTCATATGATGATTTTATATTACCTTTCTGAGGAACCGCCAAGCTGTTTTCCACAGCAGCTGTACCATTTTACATTCCCACCGGCAATGTGCAAGAGTCTCTCTTCCTCTCATCCTCACCAACACTTGTTATTTTCTGCTTTTTAAATAATAGCCACTCTAGTGGATGTGAAGTGGGACAACATGGCATATTGGCAAGTTTGTTCTTCTGTGCCGGAACCATATGAGTTTTGATGCTAATACCATTTACCCACCTTGATGTTAAACATTAAAATTAAACTGTTGGAATTGCTATTTCAGGAATCTGTGGAAACAAGATTTAGTCTAGTTCATAAAAAGAGTGATTGTGGGTACACGGGTGGTTCAGTGGTAGAATGCTCACATGCGGGGGACCCAGTTTCGATTCCCGGACCATGCACTCCCTCCCCAAAAAGCAGAATGATTATATCTGAGCATCTGTATTTCAGTCATAAGGTATCTTTGTTATCTTAGCTGAAAGAAGGGGAGAGTAAATTAAAAAGTATATTCATCATAAAAATGCTAATTGTAGAAAGCCTCTGGAAGTCGATTTTAATCTTAAGGAAGAACTAGGTAAAAGAGATTATAAATTTGGTTAATAAGTAATATACATAAATCAGAAAGCGTTTGTGAGGTCATAAAGTCAATTTGAAATATGCATTCTACCAAAAGCTACTGGCTTTCTAAAGGAAATTGGCTTTTTGAACTCTCGTAGGGTACTTCGGGTCATAACAAAAAGTTCAACTAATATTGACTTACTTTTGATTGGGAGAATGTTTCCAATATGAGCTTGTCTTTAACCAGGGTTGGTTTCATGGGAGCCCCATGTGGGTTCTGGTCTGTAGCCGCACATCTAAGAAGTGGTTTAGCATTTGCCTATTGGTTTTAACAGGACTCGACAGTTTTTGTGTTAGTGTAGTTTCCCAGCTCAGGGCTTCTGCCACCAAAGATCTGCATATAGGCTTAGGGTCTTGGAGTTTTTTTTAATGATTTTTGTTTCATCATAGCTCTTTTTACACTAGGCCTATACGTAACATTCTTTGAGTCCTTATTCACAGATGGGACAGCTTTTTTGGCATTCATCTCTATGTTGGAAGTTCAGTTTTGCTTTCTTCATGCACAAGGGGCCAGAGGCTTTCATACCCATTCTGGTGCCAGCATTAAAGACCCAGCTCCTAGGCATGTGTTTGGCCCTGAAAACCCCTCCTCCAGCCCAGGCAGCGTCGACACTATTTATGATGAGGGTTTGCACTTCCTCTTCTTTTATGGCACCTTAACGTTCTCTTTTTTGCTTTTGAGTTTCATTGTGCATTTTTAATATTATATTTTATGCAGATTTTTGTATAGTTCGAGTGAACCATCTTGAATGTACTCATTTTATTGTCCCAACTAAAGTCCTTTCCATTACTTTAAAATTTGACTTTGATAGGAAAGAAATGCATGATATTACATTATTGTTTTACCCCCACATGTGCGTAGGATTATGGATTGTTATTAGAAGGCGTGGTTGTCATTGTTGCTAGGTGATGATGTCTAGAGTAGTTTGCCACCGATAGGAATTAAAGAAAACCTGCCCTGCCATTATGATTAGGGACATCTGTCTTTGTTAACATTGGCATAACATAACTTGTAAAATAGTAAAGCATAGAAAATGCTAAGATTATTATCTCTTAATTTTACTTTTCCCTCTGAACCTGACAAAGCTCCACTTCTAGCTTTTGTTGTGTGGCAGCGTTCTTATCAGTGGACACTTGAAGCCGATAAAGCTGAAGAAGTGCCTATGTCTGTCCCTCTAAAAGGAAAATGGACATTTTTGTATCACACATCTCTCTTTTATTTGCAAGTATAGAAATCCATTAGAATTTCCTAAAACATTTTTTTTTAAAAAGGAAATATAATAAAAGACTCTATTGGTTCACTCATCTGGAAAGTCCAAGGTGGTCCAGAGGCTCAAGCCATGTCATCATCTCCTGGCTCTGTTATCTCAGGTAGCCGCTTACCCCTCCCCCACGACCATCACCACATGAGATGCCCCCACCCCAGCTCTAAGCTTATATCACCTCTATAGCTAGCAGTTCCAACAAAAAGAGAATGTCTCTTTACCAGCTTCTCTAATAAAATATTTGGAGTTATGTTTCATTGGCTCAGTTTGGGTTACATGCCCTACTTTTGAAATCAGTGTATTCCCTTCCCCTGGCTACAGAGATTGTGCCTACCCTTGGGATTGGGCTGTGAGTTGGTCCCAGCAGAACCAGGCAATCTGAGAGTGTGGTAGAGGTGATTCCCCCAAAGAGAAATCAAAGTGCTGTAACTGAAAGAAAACTGCATGAAATTTTGAGCCAACAAAAGTAAACAGATGTCTACTACAAACAGAGCAGATCTTTTTCATGAGTTGAGTTTCTTTACCATAACTTGGATTTGCCCCATGACAAAAGCCCTGCCTTTAAGCATTCTCAAAGTTGCTTCTTGTGAAGGAAGCCACACACAGCTCGAGAGACCTTGATGATGCCGTGTCATCAGACATTTCAGGCGTGGTTCAGGGCTTGTCGCAGAGGGAGATAATTGTTCTAGAGTCTCTGTCATATCATATTTACTCCAGAACTGCCAATATTTCTTACAATATTTTAAAGTAGATCTTGGAGTAATTGGAAATTACTTCATCTCCTGCAGCAGCCAATTGAATGAAATTACTGAAACTTCTCAGCGCCACAAGCTCTTAGTTTTTTCCCATTTGGTGTGTGCTGCTTCACCTGAGAATGATTTCTGTCTTGTGAGCAACTTTTCCACACTCCAATGCTGCCATTGTCTTTGAGATAATGAAAAGTTGTCTTTCTAAACAAGGCTTCAAGTGGAAGTGAACTTGGCATTCTGTGAGCCAGTGGAACTCCGTTGATGCTTGGCAATGTACCTGTCTTCCTCCTTTGGTGAAGGAAGAAATTCCACAAACCAGGAGAGCTCATTGGTTTTTGAATTGACATGTATTGCTGTCCCATGCTCAGCCAATAATCCCAAAGAAAGACTTGTCTACTGCTGCCTGCATCTCTAGAGCCAGAGCCTGGCATTACCTCCTTTTTGAGAAATTTTGCTAAGACCAGAGTATCAAGTCCTTCTGTACCACATAGAAGATCCCTGATTCTGGAAGGCAAGTTGGATTGAAATGCTCCATTGACTTTCTTCATAGGTTTCACCTTCTTTTGAGAGAGAGATGGGAAGCCCACTCTCAGGACAAATTGACTAGGACCAGGAAATGTTTGACTAGGGTTAACGTGGTGTCTATTTTCAGCTTTATCAGTGATATAGAACTTGTTATTTAAAGACCTGCTGTTCACGTTAAGAATGCTGTCACTGGACCAGACAGTAAATATGAGTTCAAAGCTGCCCCTTTGGAAGAGGAGATATCAGGCCCTATGGGAAGTTTCTAGTGCTGGAGGAAATGTTGAGGTGGGCTTTTTATCACTTTCTCTGTGGGCAGAAATCCTCTGGAAGGATTATAGAACTCTTGAAGAATATTTCCCAGCCCATGTGACTTTAAAATTGAAAGTAGATTCATAATACATTCCTTTCTGACAGACGCAGCATCAATGACACAGATCAAAGTGACCTCCATGACTCGGGGACAAAAGAAATAATGCAAATGCACTCAACCGGCAGAACCTTGAAGAAATCCTGATCTTTGACATAGTCTCCCTTTTTCTGGCCAAGTGAGAAATGGGAGCTCTGATTCCACCTGCTCCTATAATCTTTATGAGTCCAGGTTTTCAGCCTGCTGACCATCAATATGCAGAGTAAAAATGGATCAAATGTCAAAGACCACCTCATTATTTCAACTTCTTACTCAAGCTAAACATTAAGCTTCTCATTCAGATGTTTACTTACACCTTAGGTTTATTGCATTGTTTTCAGGGAGTGGTTATTAATTTTTGCATTTAAAAAAAGTGGATGGGACAGTGCAATAGTGGCTCAGTGGCAGAATTCTTGCCTGCCATTGCCAGAGGCCCGGGTTCAGTTCCCGGAGCCTGCCCACGCGATAAATAAATAAATAAATAAATAAATAAATAATAAAAATAAAAGAAAACGGATGACATAATTCCATGTTAAAAAAATGCTTTAAAAAAAAGTCTGTTTATATGAAAGTAACTTCCAGGGCTCTTTCTCCACCTCTGTCTTCAAGGTTGGACAGAAGGCTAAGGGGTAGGGGGAGAAGGGGCAAACGTCTTTCTGTTCACCTGGTACAATTCGATTGTCCTTGGCCTCTGCATATGAAAGCCATTCAAATGCTGGCTGCCTTTCTCCTGGGGTACTCTTGTGGATTCTTTGGAGGTACTCA
>PVIY010016691.1:0-51105 GCA_004026745.1 Myrmecophaga tridactyla | reverse complement strand
CCCTTTTTATAATGATAATTCACGCAAATACTTGTCTAACTTAATAGAAGGATTTGCATACTGGGTAGACTATCTCAATATTTTCTTAGTAGAGGAAAAGGGAACATGAATAAATTCCCATCATTACAGCCCTGTTAACCTGGATACATAAAAGTGAAATAATCATTTCCAGAAGATTGATGATATAAGCAGAAGCACTTATGAGGAAAAGGTCAGTAACGTTGGTAGTTCTCAATTGCACTGCTAGAAAATCCAACTTTGATTTAATTCTCATAACTATTGAAAAGGTTGGTCAGTCAAGATTTCTTCAAAAGATTAAGGGATAACTGGTATTACTTTAAATGTGCTTCACAGACAGATGATAAAGATAATACTTTAAAATACATTGAAGGTATTATTATAAGGAAGAAAAAAATGTATATAAAATGCTGCCTGTGGAAATAGCCAGAGGTTACAGACAGGAGCTGAAAGCCAAGAGAACTGAAAGAAAAGAGCAAAGCCAGGAGAGGTCGCCATGTGCATTGTCCCAAGTTAAGGACCAAGGATTGCTGCAGCCAGACCCAGAATGCCAATCTTTGAGAAGAAAGCATTGCCTTGATGACACCTTGATTTGGACTTATCCTAGCCTCAAAATTGGACAGAAACAAAAACATATTGAACACTCTATTAAAGCTGGACACTGTGCCTGAACAAATCTATGAATTTTACAGATGAGGAAACAGGCTTAGAAAGGTCAAACACCTAGTTCAGGATCACAAGGTGTTAAAGGAAGTGGAGCGCCACATTTCTAAAAACCATCTTCTTGTGAGTGGACTGGCACGTCATCTGCACCTCCAGGCACAAGTACTCAGCGGAACACAGACCTGTATTTTCCAGGCTCCAAGCATAGAAGAACTAATATGGAAACAGTATGCTGTGACCCTACAGAAAATTCCAAAAGATGATTTGAAATTGCAGCATCTGAGGCAGAGACGACCCTGCTTTGAAAATGGAGAAATGTCAGTTATCTCTGATGTGCCGGGGAGGGGGGGAAGGGAGCACGGATGGGCCCTTTAAGAAAGTGACAAGGTGGTCATGGTTAACCCCAATGGAGGAAGTACTCATTCATTTGCTGTTCAGCAGCTGAGAAAAAGTGGGAAGGTAGCTGCGACTGTGCTCAAGAAGCCTGGGAAGTTCCAGCTGACCCCACTGTTGGGCAGACCCTTCATATCATAAGGACTGGGTTTTTGAGGCGGTGGAAGAGTTGGATGTCAAAAGTGCCAGCAGAATGAACAGCGAAAGGAGCTGGCACAGCATCTACGGAGTGCAGAGCCGCAGATGGGAAGTCAGCCTGACCAAGGGTGCCCCCAAGACTCAGCTCGGAGCGTGGAGCGGGGGCCGTAGCAAGGGCAGGAGCTAGGAGCGTGGCCTGGACCAGAACAGCGGGCGAGCCAGAGACGGCACCTGTAGCAAGAGCCCCGACTGGAGGGGCGTTACCACCTGACAGCAAGCGTGCCTGTAGCCCCTCGGCGTAGTTCGGCAGCATGGCCTGGTCGACTGGCAATACCTGTGGTGCTGAAGCCGCAGCCATGAGCCCTGCACTCCCACAGCCCCAGCCCCGAGGCAAGGACTCAGCCAGGCCTTGCCAGCCAGCAGGGCTCAGACGGGCCTATTGGAGTCCTTCTGACAAAAAGCAAAGCAAATGAAGAATATGGTCACCAGCTGGAACGTCAGATCTTCGTAAAGGAAATGATCAGAACAGTTCTGGTGATGAAGGATGGCGATTTTCATGAAAGGGACATAATTCTCATGATCCATGGAACCGTAAGTGAGATGTCTTTAAAGGATGCTCCCAAACTGATAGAAAAGTCAAAAGGAAAATGTCAGCAAATGGCATTGAGAGGCAGCAGGCAGACCCTCATCAACATCCCATTATTGAGTGACAGCACCTCAGAGATAGAAGATAGAAGCAGAATTAGAGCCCAGCAGATCATTTTCTCCAGATGAGAAAGGACAGCAGTATTCTGACTATAATTATCATTCTTCAAATGGAAAGTTGAAGGAAAGACCAAATTCAAGAGAGGACACCCTGAGCAGATTGTACAGGATGGGAACCACCCACTCTGTTTAAGGCTACTGGTGAAGCTGCACCTGCTGTTGTCACAAAGATCAACAAGGAAAGGACAAAACAAAAGCAGCCCCAAGAAATTTTTTGTGTCTTAGCTCTGATGTTGAAGCAGTTTATAGCCCTAATATCTAAATGCTGACATTTAGGACGGGGAGCAGCGTGGACCTCTGGCTGGCCAGAGGCAATGATGTTGAGATATTTGTGGCTGACATTCAAAAGCAGGAAAGTCTGCAAGGAGACCAGATTCTGAAGGTGAACACACAATTTCAGAGGGCTGGTTTGGAAGGATGCAGTCCTCTACCCGTTAGAAATCTCCAAGGGAAAAAGGGTAACCATTTTAGCTCAAAGCTGAGCTGATGTGATTAGAGACATACTGGCCTATAGCAGAGGGGATTCTTTTTTTTTTTTTTTTAATAGGAAGCAACCCGAATGTGAGAAGGAAATGCTGCAGAACCTGAACTTCATCAGAGGGAAGGTCTTCCAAGTGGTAGGTACCTTGTTTGAGGGAAAGCTGGGCCACTGGCTGGCCATGAGGATCAGAAACAAATTAGAGAAAGGCGTATCCTTTCCAAAAGCAGAGCTGAACAAATAACCAGTACTGGGGACAGAGCAGATTTCTGGGGAATACCTAGCCAGCAACCCAGAATGAAGAAGAACTTAAGGGGTGTCAGGAAAGCCTAAAAGCTGTTGTGTCAGCACCAAATTCCTAGCTTACCAGAGGGTTTTGCTGTGAGAAACTGGTTTCAAGAGATCTGGGTTTAATTTGGCCCCTAACAGATGGAGTAATGGAAAAGTTGCAAGTTAGTTACCTGACTTTTTTCAAACTACTAAAACAGAACCAAAAAACTCAGAATCTGAGAAATCTTGCAGGGTAGTACAGTTAAATACTGTGGGGCAAATTATTGAACAGGGTAAGCATGTACTGTTAGATGTGACTCTGAAAGCTGCAGACCTGTTTTATTATACTCAGTGGTTCCCAAATGATATTTTTAAACACAGACTCATGGTGTAAAAACTGTGAGGCAGAGATTGAATCCATCATCCAACAAAAGTTTTAGAAAGTTATATGGTCAAACCAACAAGATTAAAATACCTTGTGCACATCTTTTTACAGGTATAATTAACTAAATACAACCAATAAAAGCTATTTTGGCCACTTGAAGGACACAATTCAGCATCAACAAGGAGAGACATTCTGGGTCTGTGAAGGAAAAATGGAAGGGACAGATGATGACCCCAAAGAACACTTGCTCTACATGCCATGGGCATGAACTATCTGAGTTGTGACAGCTGCCTCATCAGAGACATTGAAGACACTGACAGCAAAGGAGGTGCCTATAATGGCAATGAGCTGGCCGAGGACCCACTGGTGTCTTCCATCACTCACTCCTCTGAGCTGTGCAGCATGAGCAGAGCATAAGGAAGCCCCGCTGAGAGTCACAAGCTCAGATGAGGAGAGCTTTTGGCAGAAATCAACTTAGGGCAATAGCCCAGCCCCAGCTTTCCAACCAGAGCCACCCAAGGCCAAAACCCCGAACAGAGAAGAATCCTCTGACTTCCCCAAATCCTAAAAATACAAGTCAAGCCCCTCAGAAATTTCTGTACCATCTACCAAAGGTTATCCCCCTCCTGTCACAGCAAAGCCTTCCTTCAGACAGTCTGCACAGAAGCCCTCTGCTCCCAACCTTCCCCAGAGAGTGAGGAGATGGGAAAGGGCAGTGAAGAGTAAGGGAACACACTCAAATCCACTCTGGGCAAAGTCAAAATATTTGAGAAGACAGATCACAAGGCAAGATTATAGAGAATGCAAGAGCTCCAAGAAGTACAGAATGTAAGGGTTGAAATTGCATAGAAGTATCCTGATATTTATGCAGTCCCAGTCAAAACACATAAGCTAGACCCCAGCCTGCCCTGCATATGAGTCCCAGACTCCCTGAGCCACAGACAGCTCCTTCCAGATTCTGTCAGGATACCAGAGGAAGTTATGGCTGTGATATGGAAGAAGAAGAATAGTGCTAGTGCTGTTAGACATTCAAAGTACGGCTATTATGGCCAGCCTTCCCAATACTGGGACATAGAATTACAGAGCTCTGAGACTTGCCTCTTCTGGGCCCCCTGCCACTGCATCAGAATAACAATCCTACCAAGTCACAAGGATGGCTATTTTCTAGTTGAAATACACTGTGGAGACTGGTAGGGCCTGAGGTTATATTCCTTCCATGAGAAATCTGGGGGGCAGGCAATACAAATTAAGAAGTGAAGAGTCTGTTTGTGAGACCGGGTTAAGGGAGTTTGTCTTTTTGCTCAGAATTAATATACAATATAGTTTGACACTGTTACCTGCTTCAGTGGACCAAAACCTGTATTAATTCTTTTGTATTTGTAACATGCATATTAAGAAGTGATAACTATTTTTCTTCATTAATAGCTGCCTTCAAGGACTGTTCCATTTGAAAAATTTGCTATTGGACTCAAAATACCACCAGTGGTGATTTGGAGCTATATATCCCAGAAAAATGTGTTCCTAAACTTAATCCATCCCTGTGGGTGTGAACTCATTATAAACTACTTGAGTTAAGGTGTGGCTCAACTCAATTAGGATGGGTCTTAATCCTTTTACTGGAGTCATTTATAAGCAGGATGAAGTTGAGACAGAGAGAGACAGCCATAGAGGGAGCAGCTCCAAGCTGAAAGTTAACAGAACCTGGAAGAGAAAAAAAGAGGCCAGGAGAGGTATTGCTGTGTGACAGCAGAGCCAAGTACCAAGGAAATAACTTTAGTGTCCATACTTCTACCAACAGTCTCTTCAAAGCAATCTAGGCTTTTTCTGCCAAATACTGCACAATTCTTCCAGGCTGTACCTATTACCAAATTCCATTCATGTTGTTTAAAAAGGACTCCGGTAAGAGGATACCCAGTAAGACCCACCCTGAGCCAAGTATCTACAGCAAAAGATCTTACAATAGATTTACACCTGCAGGAATGGATTATACTTTAAGAACATGATTTTCTGGGGTTATACAGTTTCAAACAACCGCAATAGATTAATCAAAGCTGTTGAAGAAATATATATTCATTAATTAAATATTTAATTCATTAATTAAATTTCATTTAATATGGGTGAATTACCAAGATGGCAAAATTCAGGAGTTTATGAACAAGAATATGTCAGGAATCTCCTCAGATGCATTCAGAGTGTCAGACAGAATAAAGGTAGATAAAAACTTGATCCAAGATAAGTGAATGACCAAAGTAAGCATCAGAGTTTCAGTAGGTGAGTCAATATTTAAGTGCACAAATTGGGAAGGAGGGGGAAGTATGTGTCATTTCAAATACATCATATATCTATGTGCTCATTTGTCAAACTTAGATAGGGATGAGAAGGAAGGTGTTTAATTCAAAATATGCTATGTAGAATTGGAATCAGAGAAAGATCAAGAAAAGCGCTGGAGGAAAGACAAATTGGGATTTAAAACCTACCTGTGCTTGGTATTTTCTGAGATACTGTATTTTTTCTTGAGAATAAGGACTATGGTTGTACCAATTCAAAAGTATTAGGTACCCCAGAAAAGCCATGTTTTAATGCTGATTCCATCTTGTGGAGGCAGCCATTTCTTTTAATCCTGATTCAAGAATGTAGGTTGGAATCTTTTGATTAGATTATCTCAATGGAGATGTGATACAGCCAATTGTGTTGTTAACTTTTGACCAGATGGAGATGTGACTCCACCCATTTCATGTGAGTCTTGATTAGTTTACTGGAATCCTTGAAAAGAGGAAACATTTTGGAGAAACCTTAGAAATGACAAGAGCCTACAGAAATGACAGAGCCAACAGAGAGAACAGAGGCATGCATGTTTGGAGATGCTTGGAGCCCAGCAGATGCTGTGTGTGCTTTCCCATGAGATGCAAAGCAAACCAGTACCTGGAGAGAGTTAAGGAAAGCCAAGAAATCAAAGCCAGCCCCAGAAAAGCAAAGTGAGGAGCCCCCACCAAAACGGAGGCTGAAAGCAATGCAGACCAGGAGCAAAGGACCAGCAGATGCCAGCCACATGCCCTCTCAGTTGATAGAGGTATTCCTAACCCATGGACCTTCCTTGAATTAAGGTATGTTTTCCTGGATGCCTTAGTTAGAACATTTCTATAGGCTTCAAACTATAAAATTGTAAATTATTAAATTCCCCTTTTAAAAGGCCATTCCAATTCCGGTTTATCACTTTTCAGTAACTTGCAAACAAACAGTGGTTATTGAAGCTGGACAAACTTGTCATTTCTTTTCCTCTTTTCCATCCTGTGCATCCTTCTTCAACATATTTAGGAGAAAATGTTAGAAAGGACTAATAACTCTAATTTGACTGAAGATGATAGTCTTCTTCTCTGGTATATCACAGCCACTCTGGCATTTTTTTTTATTTTTAACATTTCTGTATGCTTCCAAAAAACTTCTCTGTATTTTTATATCAAACCTGTATATATATGGAAAGAATTATAGACATTACTTTAAACGTGTGCATTTCACTAAATTTGTAACTATAGTACCATTACATTTCTAAATATGTCACAAATTTTTGGTGCAGAGAATCTTTAGCTAGGTCTTGTCAGAAAGCCATATACTAGAAATGAGAATTATATATTTCAATGAATTTTCTGTTCCTCTTACATTATCTCCTTCAGGAACAATAGTTTACTTGTACCTGTTTTCTTAATCTATTAATTTTTTCCTTAATTTAAAAATATGTTTCTTCTATACATATAATAATTATTGTGTTTCAATTATGCTTTGTTTTCTGTTTCTGTAATCTCACTTTTAAAAAAAGCTCATTTAATTATACCATTACTTTTATTTGTATTCTTAGCTTGGAAAATTCCAATATTTATTAAGTTCTTTAAAGTGTAAAATGCTCCTGGGAGATTTTTATCCTCTTCCAATCATGTTTTATTTCTTATCAAATTTTTAATCTTCCTTTTGTACTTTTTCCTTTTTCATCTTTTAAATTTTTCACTATAGTATATATGACATTGTGTTATTGTTAATAATCATTATTGTCATTTTGCTCATAGTTAATTAGAGCAGTTCCATTCAGAATGACCAAGTGTGAACATACTCTTCTCATCTCACTTCCCACCAAATTTGAGGGTTGTCTTTATTCTCTCCTGAGTCACAGTTTAAGAGCAAATGTTGGACTTCCACTTTTTTTTTCAGTAGGATCTTCTCATTTTTTAAAACTTTAGCATATTTTCTCTACCTGGGTATGTCCCCCAAAGAGGGTGGTGCCTTCTATTTCAATGCCAGGGTGACCTCAGCCTTCAGATAATTATCCTGTTTTGTTTTTTTTTTGAGCGTAGGCAAATTGTGAGCTATGGTGGATTTTTCCTTCCTCTGCTAAATCATTCATGACAACCTATTGGGTTGTCTATTCTTTTTACCTCTCAACCTACTTCTTTCCATACCGAACATAATCAGGAAGAATGCTAAGGACCTCTGTATTCATCTCCTTTTGTGGAAGTGGTTACCATTTTACCAGCCATTCTGAGTAGTGCCAGAATCCATTGATGTTCATAGCAGGAGGTTGCGTGACTTTCTTTGTTCAATCTTGGCTGATATTTCTTCTTATATTTGGTACAGGTTTTCTATATTTTCTTCATGTGAGCAAATACTGGGTGAAGGAAATTTTGTGATGTAGTTCACTCATATATTTTATAGACTTTCTTACTTTATACATTGTCACCTAGCCTTTTTTTTTTTCTATGCTGGATGGTGGGGGTCACATTTCGTTTTTTTTTCCATGTGATTATTCTGTTATTGCATCACCATTTGTTGATTTTTTTTTTTTGGTGGGGGAGTGCATGGGCCGGGAATCAAACCTGGGTCTCCCACATAGCAGGTGAGAATTCTACCACTAAACTACTTTTGCACCTGCTACCATAGACTTTTCCTTTTAAGATTGTGAACTTAATTTCTAGAAAGGGAAAGAAGATTCAATGTTTTATATTTGGGATAAGACTACTTTTGTCAGAAGCCTCCATAACAACCCCAAAATGTATGTTTTAGCATTGGAAAATGTACATACATAAAGCGTGTCCCCTGTAACTGAGCGAATATATTAAGAAATGTTCCTCCATGATTGGGGAAGAGACATTAGGGTCTGCTCTGTTTCACAGGTGATTGAAGTCTGAAGGCCTAATGGTCCAAATTTTACATTCATTTGGGTTTTCAAAATCAAAAACAAAAACAAACAAAAAGCCTTGGTAATTTTGTGGGAATACCTGGGATGTCTTGAGCAAATATTTAATTGCGCTGAGAACCAGAGAGCAATTCAGTTGAGATTTCTGACAACTTGGCAAACTGTTGAAAAGGTTCTCATACATGTACCGAGGCAGCAATTTTATTACTGATGATGTTTTCTTGTGGAAACCATAGAACTGGAATGTGAGATTCAGCCTTCTTTTAGTATAATTGTACTCAGCCTAATGGATGTGGCCAATTATCCTTAAATTTTTATCTCTTTAAGTTGGTAAGGAAAGAGGAGAATAAATGGGTTGTCTCCCACCACATATGAGAACTAGTTTGGGTTAGAAAAGATCCAGATTAATTCTGACCCTAGTCTTGGAAGTTGGCACAGATGAAAGCTTTTTATGCAGGTAAAAGTTATAACTTAAACCCTGTAGGCACTTGGGGAATAGGTATGGACTTTAATATTTGAGCTTAGGGAGGAAAAAAAATAAAATCTCATTTAATTAATTTAAAAGAACTTCTCCAGGTAGCGGAAAGGAAGAAGATAAGTACTGGTAAAGATTAAGTCATTGTTTTCATGGCCATGAGTTGAAGGAAATTTTGGAAGGGATTACCCCATGGTAGGAGCTTTAAAGAGGTTTCCCACAGGAGCTACAGCCTTCAGTTCCAGTGCCTCTATATGGTAATAGTCACCTAAGTGTAGAATGGTTTGGCACAGAGCAGACAGGGTACCCTGGTACTACAGCTTTCAGGTAACAAGAATATGTGTACTGCTTTGCATACTCTAGTCATCCCTAATAAGTTCACATAAGAAAAGAAATCTTGTAACTACTATAGAAGATGAATCAGTTTGAAAGAGGGGAAGGAATATATTTCTCATATATGTAAATCTAGCACTTAGCATGGATACCTGACACACAACAGACAGAGAAGACAGGCACTTAAGTGAACACTCTGTAGCCTGTTCTTCTATTGTAGAGCTTTATATCCATGGGGATAAAAGAAGATAGTGGGAGAATGAATCAAAGGAGAAGAAACACTGAAGAGTATGAGCAACTGCAGTATTAGGAAGATTTTATTCTAAGTCCTCTCAGTTTCGTTGTTTTCTTTTTAACTTTAAGATATATAAATATAACACAACATATATATCATTTATTCTATCTTATTTTTATTTCTTTATTTTTTACTATCTGCTCTAGAAAATCTTTCATTTATGAGAAATTTATGAGAAATATCCTGAATCCCTCCTCATGGTTGAAATCTTATCTCCTCCAAAGTTCTCTTTAAGTCTTCACTGGATGCCTGGCTAGCTCACTTGAATTTAGCTATTTATAATTAATAAAGCTTAATCTGTTGATAATTCTTTACATAATATTTGCATTTTAACAATCATCTATATTCTAGTCTAAAAAATACATAGCCTGTAAATTTTCTGAAAGTCTACAAACTGAAGATTTGGGGGCAAAATTGTTTTTGTTTTTTTTCTTTCTCCTGGTTTCCTTTGATTAACTGCATAGACAGCAGTCTTTTGTACCAACACATAAGATTGACTTTGCTCAGAGGGAACATAAACAAAATTGTCTATTCAAGAAGGTACTTTTTCTTTTTTTCAACCATCATAGCCTTTACAGATATGTATTTAAGAAGTGCCCACTAATTTCTTCAGCTCATTTTGCTGAGAATAGTCATCTCCATATTTCAACATAACATAATCATGAATACAATGGAAGTATAATTTTCCTTTCTGTAATGGAAATGGTACAGTGGCTTGAGTACTGAATTTTCTGAAGGGAGATAGAACATCCCATATGCTCACATAATGAGCTGCTGTATTCACTGAGTCCTCAAATGCCAAATGAGACTTAAACAAGGTGCGATGAGGATATAGCTTCTGTCTATAGGGGGGATATACTGAACATAAAGGGAAAATTGATCTGATTCATGCTTCATACCAGATGATGAATATGTGAGATGAAAGCTTCTGCATGGTGTTTATTTTCCATCCTTTCTGCCAATCTTAAACATTTTCCAGCTTGTATTCTCCTTAGTACCTTCACAGGTGTTGAAGTTGCTGTAGTTGGAAGTTTTTACTATTTTGGGGGAATATATCTTTACTAATCTATGTAGACTCTCGACTAGTCATTAATATTAGCATATTAATGCAATCAGAGTGATTCTACAAGAAATCTAAAAGTGAGAAAGGAAAGGGTTGCATTTGGTATGCATTTGGTTTGAACTTTTCTTTTAAATAATCATGAGGAGATGTTTATGAGAATGCCAATGCATAATATCTAACACCTAATATCTAAATCCACAGACCAAAGAGAAAAAATGGAATTCATCTCTGAATTCTTCAAAGTTTAAAAAGCTTTATATATTTCTTATCATGTGTGTCAGTGTATCTATGTATGCATGTATGGATTTAGAGGTGTAGGTCTCAAGCATTTATGAAATGCAGGCTCAATTTTTTACCTGAATTTGTTAGTGAAGCACTTTTATATTTTAATGTACTTATTTAAGTTATCAACTTTTAAAATTGCTTTTTATACAGATTGCTATATACTTATGTATCTACATCTATTTAATAACATAAATTTTTAGGTATAGCACACAAAAGCAAAATACGAACAGCTTGAATTACTAGTCCCAGACATAGCCTTTTTTATCATTTTGATGTATATACTTCTAGTGTTTTTATTTGTATTTAAAATATTCTACTCTATCAAACAGGTGAGTATGCTTATATTCTATTTAGAAAATTGATTTCAACCTTTATACAATTTTGTAAATTTTATTCTTTGAAAAGCACTTTAAAGACTGGTTACAGTCCATTTAATAATTGTACCCAGAATTTTTGTAAATTTTTGCAAATTTAGATAGTTTTAGATTTTTAAGAATTATGAAGAAGTATGCCATTGATATGAAGAAGTAATTGGGAGAGGTTCTTAATTACTTTTTTAGAAAAAATTATTGAAATGTATTTGGCTCATTTTACTAACTTTAGTTTATACTCTGAACCATATTGTGTAAGTGAATTTCCTTCCAGAATTTGTGTATTAAGCAAAAATATACATACCTACAAGGAAAAAAATTATTGTCACATGGTTGAGATTTTTCCATTTAGTAATACTCTATTTTAATTTTTATATCTCTGCTACTGGTGATTTAAGCTAGGTATCTATTGTTAATCTCTTGTTTACAGAAATTTCTATCGTTTTATTTCTATTTATGAGAAATATTTATACACTAAGAATATCTGCCATTTTCTATACATAGAATTCACACGTATCCACTCCAAAATCAGTTTGCCTTTGAATTTTGTGTATGGATTATTTTTCTAAGGATAAATTTTTCAATTTTTATGTAAATGAATATATCAATACCCACCCCCCTCCATGACTTTGACCTTTAGAATGCTATTTTCCATTGGGAGTCACATTGATATCAAATAGGGAATTAATAATTCCATTTATGTTTTCTTCTGATTCTGCCATTTATGATTATTGCAAGCTCCAAGGCTGGAGCTGAGATTGAATGTACAGAGTTAGAAACACCTTTCTTCCAATGATCAACATTGACAATATCATAATTACCACTTTAGTATTGATTTGGATATTTATGGAAATGTCTGACATTTGGCAGGAAGAAAAGCATACAACTGAAGATTGCATAAAAGGTCAATAGAACTCTTCTGATAGAAGCCATCACATAAAAGGGAGCCTATAAATGTTATTCAGAAATATCAATAGGATCTAAAGATCCAAAGGAATTGGCGGTTTTAAATTAAGTGTGGGAGCAATCATATTAACCTATTAATTCCCATTTAAGCTTTTAAAGGTATAAACCCGGGTAGAAAATGTGAAATTTATCATCTGGGAATCTCAGTTCAATGCTAGGAAATAAAGTGCTTGGTTATGGTACCCACACTGGTTGTAATGCAGAAGAGGAATTGTCAATATTAAAAGAAATAGCTAAATTGGCCAATAATTTATTTAGGCAAAAATAGAGGTCTGGCTTACCTTTTTGTAGGCTTAGTAATGCTTCTAGCTGGCTTACTTTTTGGTAGAATTATCAGAGTCAACAGCTCCGGAATTTTAGTTTTATTTGTGCTTATTTCAAATAAATATTTGTTAGCAAATGTGAGAGTTATTTTGAAATTATTTATAGAAATCTTTTGCAAAGTAGATTCTGCAAGGAAATTTGCTTCCAAATTAGGTAGATTGAGACTCTAACATAACTCTCAGTAGATGAAATTTATACCATTCAGGTAACATAAATTTAAATAATAAATACGTCCTGATTTTTTAATTGTAGTTTAAGCTAGGAGGAGAACCAGGAAAAACGATGCCATAAGAGAAAAGATAGAGTCTCTCAGGAGTTTTGTTGTGTGTGAATGGCCAAAAATACAAATAAGAAGATGACACAATTTTGTCTGTTGAACTTGACAGTTTGTGAACAAGCCTAAGTGTATTGTTACAAGAGACTGTGGGCAACAGGGTTGGGGAAAACATGGAATTTAAATGTGGACATCTCATATAAAAGAGAAAAGATGGAGATAAATTTACAGTTGTAGCTAGATAGCAAGAAGAGTAGGAAACAGAATCCAGAAGGGTATTAGTCTGAACAATTTATAGTATTGACTGAATACAACAATATAAATGTGGAAAAACTTTATTTTATCTCACCTGTGCTTTTGTGCACTTCCTTCTATCATTTCCCCAGTCCTCATGTCCTTTTGTCATACCACACTGGAGAAAACGCCCAACCTATAGCCATCCTATAATTTATACTTTTTGTTCTGATATCACTTTTTGTGGTGGTTTGGAGCTATCTGCACCAGAAAACATATTCTTAAACTTAATGCATCACTCTCGATATCAGCTCTAGAAATAGTACCCTTTAATGTGGTTATTTCAGTTAAGGTGTGACCCAGCTGGATCAAGATGGCTCTTCATCCTATCACTGAAAGCTTTATAGGGAAGGTCACTAAGAAAGGAAGGGACAGTCACTGTGAGCAACCAGAAGCTGGATGTCAATGGAACGTGGAAGAAAAAGAAGATTGCGCCACGTTCATTGTCGTGTGACAGAAAAGCCAAGGACCAGGATCACTGGCAGCCAGCCTCAGAGTGTCACACTTCGAAAAGTATTGCAGTGATGACACCTTGATGATGTCTGGATTTTGGACATCGTCTAGTTTCAAAACTTTGGGCCAATAAATTCCTGTTGTTTAAACCAACCCATTATGTGGCATTTGTTTTAGCAGCTAGAGAACTAAAACAGTTTTATTTTCATTTTACTGACATATCTCATCTGCTCTCATAGTGTCCATTTACTCTAAACTTACGTGAATCTTAAATCCATTATTCAATCTTTAGTCAAGTTCTTTCATTTGAGTTTTAGATCCTGATAGTTAGCTGTTTTATCTTCTTATCTTCATTTTCATGTCTCCACTAGGTATTCCTTTTTTTTTAAGCTTGGGCAGGCTCTGGAAATCAAACGTGGGTCTCAGGCATGGCAGGCGAGAATTCTGCCACTGAGCCACCATTGCTCTGTCCTAGGTATTCGTTTTGGTTAGCCCAGGGACATGTATAATTTGTTATCTTTCAAACTAAAGGCATTAATGCCATTCTGCCACTTTCCTATCTGCCTGCCTAACAAATAATTTCTTTCAGGTTTTCAGACTCAGCAAATGTAATGTGAATCTATTCAACTGCTTGGGTCAAGAACATGCGAGTAATCTTAAATCCTCTTTCTCACTTATGTCCACAGGACTTGTCACCAAGTCCGGTGAAAATCCAAATCCCATATATTCCTTCAAAAAAATAAACAACAAAATTACCTATATTCTTCTCAGGTCATAATCATGTCTCCATTCAATTATGGATCCTCTTTATTATAGTCTTAAAATTCCAAGCTTTCCTCTCTCTTTCCTTTTGAAAGCTCTTGCTCAAATTCAGTTTGTGCATGCCACGGATCATATCAGACAGGGTTTTGATCAGGAAAGTAAAAGCTAAAATTCACTCTAGGATTTCAAGGAGGAAAGAGTTTAATACTGGAAATAGGACCTTACAAAAATTTTGCAGTGACGAGAGGGGAAAGTTCTGGGAAATATTTTGCTAACTATAAGTTAAACTTCTCTGTTAGCTTTCTGAGAATTAGGAAGTTACAAGAGCTACAGGAAACTATGGGCCATAATAATACCATTCTAGGGGCATGGAAACATGAATTTCAGTGACATACCCCAGAGCTGGTTAATACATCATTTTATTGTGTGCCCTTAATTCTACTCACCAATGCTGGAGGAGCAGTTGTACAGCTTCATATTACCTTTTTTCTTCCAAAGTTAACAAAATGACTCTGATTGATGACATTTATCCCAGAATTTTGCACTTAAATATTTTAGGGAATTGTAGTTTAGCCTTTGCATTAAAAAAAATATGTTATTTTCCTAGCATGAAAACTCTTTTCCAAAACCTCAGGTTATATGACAGTTCTCTTAAACAAAGTTTCTCAAGTTTTTGTTGAGAAACTCAGAACCCCTGGAGTTGTGTTATTTTTGTTTTTATAGCACTTTTAATTGTGTGCTTTTTTCCCCATAATTCTCCTCAAATGAATTGCACATTTCTGGAAGAAAGTGATTGTTTCTTTGCACCATTCTATATTCAGTCTTTTGTTTCTATGAAACATTTCTTGAGAGAATAAAAAATGAATTCTAATATTTTCAGACTGAGTTCTATCCCTCCATTATTAATTGTATAAGTTTTGAAGTTAAAACAAGGTATTAGCTAGTATTTAGACAATCAATTGAAGCCAGAATGTGTTTGCATTCACTCTTCTTAATATATGTTTCTTATTGTATTCACTCTTCTTAATATATGTTTCTTAATGCCTTCTTTATATACCTATTTAAAACAAAGGGTTTTATATTTATGATTATTAAATTTTGCCTGGAAAGTTCTTATTCATGTTAAAAAATTGCCCAGAATCTTTTAAAATAAGATAACATAACTTTTTCTAATGTAATAACGATCTCTTCTACAGCCTTTTATGACTCTTACAAATTTAATAAGAAATATTTCTAAACCTTCTGCTTTAGATGCTAATGCCATTATAGTACAAGATATAATAGACAGGTCAGGTCCAAGTCCTGGATGACCTCAGCACACACCATTCTAAAATCTGACTTCTAATTTTCAAAAATGCATTAATTATTGGTGAATAGTTGGGCTGACTGAGACTTCATTTGCATCTAACTTCACGCTGAAAATCAGAAGTCCCGAGACCCTTACGCTTTCAGAGCCATACCCCCTTCTACAACCTGAATGTGTTGATACAACACGTGTCCCATCTGTTGTGGAGAATCTGCCAGAAAATTTGTATTCCATATAGGCAGCTATTTGTATTTGTGATCATGCATGATGGAATCTATTCAGAATTCTTCCCTTTCAACAAAACATAAAGTTGAAAAATAGTTACAAGCAGAAAATATTTCTTTCTCTCCTCCTTTGCCTTGAACTCTAAGCTATGACATGTATTTCAAGATCAATTTTATTCTCACCCGAGATAGATTTCAGTGAATTTTTGTTGTTGCTATGGTTATATATGAAATATATAACCTTAAGAAATATAATACATCTATATATAACAATGATTGAATGTATCTATTGTTTATGCTGCCTTTGATTTCTGATTTTAATTTCTAATACTAATGTCCCTAATTTATCTGTTGGATTCCTTATTTCATGTTACATTTTTAAATTATTTTCAGACAATAGCATAATCTTATAATTTTTAATTCTTTTAAATTTTTTCTATAAAAGTCTCATTCCATTAGGACTTTATTTTACAATCTTAGATTTCATCTTACTTTTCCACCATTTCCATTTTATGATTTAAAAGAAAACTATTTCATTGTTTTGAAATCTGCTTTTATTCCATTAATCTTTTTAGTGGTTGATATATATATTTTATCTTTCAAGCATACATGTTTAATCATTTTACATTTAATCACTATTTAAATTTTTTTTCTTATCCAAATGTTCCTGAATTATCCAGGCTTTTGCAGATCATCTTTCTCTTTAGTAGTCAAGTAAAATATCTGAACCTCCATATTGCAAGATTAAAAGAAGTCCATGTTTCTCCAAATATACCCAAGACTGCTGAAAGAATAGTCAAATCCCATTCCATTCCATTTTATAAATGTACATCACTTTACATTCTACAATTCCATCTGAGTTATTTGTCATCCTCTAAAGACACAGACCCCAATTGGGATGCTGCTTCAGGCTTCTTCAGGCCTCTTCTTGGGATTTCATAATGGTTAACTGTAGGCTACAGTTCCACTATGGATACTGCTTAACTAAAGAGATCTTCTCTTGTATTCTCCAAAGTGTGACTCAGATCAGCAACAGCATTTATTAATATTTTATTGGAACTGTTGCTGTTGTCTTTTGCCAGATTACAAAATACATGTTAAATCCTCCCAGCTACCTTCCTTGACATGCAGGGAATTGGATTTAAATTAATATCAAAGCTAAATTTTAGGATAGCATAGTGTGCTTGTTTGCAAGCTGCTGGAACATGATATACCAAAACTGGAACAGCTGTTATGAAGGGGAATTTAATAACTTATAAGTTTACAGTTCTAAGGAAGTGAAGGTTTCTAAATTAAGGCACCAACAAGAGGTTGCCTTAATTCAAGGAAGGTCCATGGGTTAGGAGCACTTTTGTCAGCTGCGTAGTCACATGGCTGGCACCTGCCTCTCTAGGTTCTGTCTTGCTTAACATCTCCTGGTGACATCTGCCGGGCTCCAGTCATCTTCAAACATCCGTGTCTCTGTTTCCATGTGTCTGCATCTGTGTCAGCTCTGTTGTGAAGTTTCTGTCAGCTCTGAGGCTTCTGTCATTTCTCTAGGCTCTGTCATTTCTGTCATTTCTCCAAAATGTTTCCCTTTTGAAAGACACTAGTAATCTAATCAAAACCCACCTGGAATGGATGGAGTCACATTTCTATCTAAGCAAAAGTTAATACCCACAAATGGGCACATCACATCTCCAAGGAGATAATCTAATCAAAATATTCCAACCTACATTATTAAAAGAAATGGCTGCCTCCACAAGATTGAATCAAAATTAAAACATGGCTTTTTTGGGGCACATAATATTTTCAAACCAGCACATATAGTGATTTATAGTGAACTATGTAGCCTGATGTACCTGATTTGAGACCTGGCTCTGTAACTAAAGGCAGTTACTCAACCACTCTCTGCAGAATTCCCATATGCATAAAACTAAGGAAAATATTTATTTTAGTGTTGTTATGAGGATTACATTAGTTAATTCATTTGCTTCTTTTGCTGAAACCTTATAAAAAGGATAAAAAGGATAAAGGCGACTCTATTGTTTTAATTTTAAGTGATTACAACCCCTTTGTCATACATTTTGAATTCTATATTTAATTTCATAGAAAAAAATTGTTTTAGTTTCAAATAATGTATTTTCATTGAAAAAGAAATACGATAGAGGAAAGAGTTCTACTATTAATAATGGAGACAAAGTTTGAAGCAAAAACTATGGAAAAATCTATGCTAGGCAAATAAATATTTAGTGGTTTTTTCTCCTTTAATTTCAGTGAGACATGACTATTCATCACCAATACTTTTCAAAGGAAATATTATTTGGTTGCTAAGGATTGGTTTTCCTGCATCATATTTATATCCAAGAACCCCTTGCATTGGAAATTCCAATTATCACTTTTTCTGGCCTCATTATTGCCAAAATAGAGGTTAGGGCAGGGAAACAGATAAAAACATTTCTATGCAATTATCCACTTATAAGAACACTAAATCAGATGAGTAAATTAAGGAAATCAATATCAAATTCAGTTTTTCATGGTGTAAGTTCTAAAATCTATGTCTTTAATACACACTCTGCTGAAAAATGTAATGTGATGATCAAATAAAGATAGATATTACTGAGGTGTATGCTGTGATTTTTCAAGGTAAACTGGGGTATCCATATCCAGTGCATGTGTTATCTTTGACTTTGTAAATAATATGATGAATGCTGTTTATTCTAATTATTAAAGATTGTGAAAATTTTATATCTATGATATTTGAATACATGATCACAGCTTTAGTCTTTTCTAAGCAGTATCATCTTCCTTAGATCAATTGATCAATCAAAAACTGGATCAATAGAATAAATCAACCATAGAAGGTCAATAAAAAACAGGATTATCAGGTTGCATACATTTTCTGACAGTCTATACTCTGTGTCCCACTCTCAGTAAAGAATTTCTTTTAGAAAAATTGAATCCAAAAGAATACTTGCATGCATTCAATGACTTTAAATAATACTCATTTACATTATTTTAAAATTTTCAGTCTATTCCCTTAAATTGAAAGCCAGGTAAAACCACCCCTAACCATCTGACCTCTTTTCAGGTGGTATAAAGGGATTAGAGTTAGAATTTGAGCTGCTTTCAAAGACTTGAAAATACACTCAGTGTTAGGTTTCCCAGGGAGGTAAATTATAATTTTGTTACATAATGGAATAGGACATGAATATGTAAAGCTACCTGATAGGACAGGATGGCTTCCAGCTCACAGAGGCAACTGTGTGCTCAGTGCTAGGTAATACCTTGAGGTTTCTAGGACAGTGATTCACAGGAATAGTACCAAGTGAGAGAGGAGCAAGCCAGGCCTTATCAGGAGCTGCTTCTCCTTCTAAAAAGTTCCCCACAGCTAATTTGTGTAACAATGCCAAACCACAGTGTGGCCTCATGCCTATAGATCTTGTTAATATTTTTTTCTGGTTAACCTCAAGAAATCAGCAAACTACTTGATCTTATTTTGGTTTTTCGTTAGAACATGACAGGTTTGGAATTCGGTATCTTGGCCCTATTGAAGTAACTTCCTTCAGGGCGGGCCACGGTGGCTCAGCAGGCAGAGTTCTCACCTGCCATGCTGGAGAAAAAAATCAATACCTACCTTCAAATATCCAAAGTCATAAATAATTATTTTGAATCTGAAAACCTTTTCATTTACTTTTTTCGTGACTCATATCAAGGCCTTGTGTTTCCTGATAGAATCAAGCAAACCCCATTATTAGCATTGCTTATTTCCATTTTTGTTTTTATCCATTCATTTATTAAGACATTGGAATTGGTCCTGTATCTGAAATATGGTATTATTCTAACCTTATGTATGAAACAAGGACTTCAATATCTCTTTTTTTTCACTCATTTATTTAAAAATAAACATTTTTCAATATTAGCTAGGACTGGAAGGAGGTAGATATAAATTTATATCAAGCACAGAGTACTGAAAAAAATACCATAGACTTTATTTTCTAGGCAGCAAAAATTCACTAGTGGCCCATGAGCAGTGGAATGGGCAGAACCTGTGATTAAGAAAGATTACACTTTATCCCCTGGGGAAGTTGAATGAAAAGAAGAGAATGCAGTAGATCAATTAATCTCTAGGTAATGATTTCAATCCATGCCCTCCAACTCAGTCAGCATCCCAAACAAATATAATTTAAGTTTCTAATACTTTCCCTACTAAATCTATCCTTGTTGAGATTATCAATAACTTCATAATAGCAAAATTAAGTGATCTTTCTTGTTTTTATTCTAAGTTATATAAGCCTAGCACTTGCCTTCTAGGTGTAATCCCCCACTTGGTGTTCATTTGATCATAAAATTTAATGTTTCATTTTCTGACTCTTTTTATTTATTTGTTTTTTTATTTTTTAAACTTCAGATTTTAATGTTATTTACAGTTTCAACCTGTGGTTTCGTCTCTCTTTTTTATAAGAAAAGTTGTGGGTTTAAAAACAATCATGCATGAAATACAGGATTCCCACATACCAGCCCACCACCATATCTTGCACTGGCATGGGACATTTGTTGTTATTAATGATAACAATTTTTTAGTAAATAGTAATTTTTTATTAACAGTATTACCTTTGTTACTATTGAGGAAAGACAAAGTGGTTCATTTGTCATCCATTATTGACAATAGGTGTTTTCTTTCCGTATACCACCCTAATATTCCACCTTTATTAGTATCATACATTTGTTATAATTTATTGAAAGAATATTGTGATAATTGCACAACCAATGACAGTCCATCATCCACAATAGGGTTCACTGTGCTATGGGTTCAGTAGGGTTCAATCCTATGTTTTATATTTTAATTTTTATTCTAGTAAAATATACATCTAAAGTCTCCTCTTTTAACCACATTCACCTATCCAATTGAGTACTATTGATTATTCTCCCAATAATGTGAAACCATCAGCACCAATCACCATCAACTTAAATAGAAATTCTGTGCAAATTAAGCATCAACTCTCCACGCTCTAATGCCAGTCTATCTCCTGGTATCCTATGTCTTAGACTTTAACTCTATGAATTTGCTTATTATAATTTGGTTCATAAGTGTGAAATCATATATTAGTCCTTTTTTTTTGTCTGTCTTTTTTCACTCAACATAATAGTCTCAAGGTTAATCCATGTTTTCACATGCATTAGAACTTCATTCCTTTATATAGTTGAATAATATTCCATCGTACGCTTTTACCACGTTTGATTTATCCATTAATTGGTTGATAATAACTAAGATTGTTTCCATCTTTGGGCAAATGTGAATAATGCTGCTATGAGCATCAATGTGCAAATGTCTGTTCATATCCCTGCTTTCTTTGGGGTATATATCTAGGAGCAGGATTGTCAGATCATGAGACAACTCTGTATTTAACTTTCTGAGGTATTGACAAACTGTCTTCCACAGCAGCTGTGCCATTTTACACCCACACCAGCAATGAATGAGTGTTCATATTTCTCCACATCCTTTCCAACACTTGTGGTCTGTTTTCTTTAATAATGGCCATCTTAGCAGGTATGAAACGATATCTCATTGTGGTTTTAACTTTCATTTGCATAATAGCTAGTGATGGTGGGTATCTTTTCATGTGTTTTTTAGCCTGGACCTTTCTCTTTGGAGATACATATCTTCAAGTCTTTTGTTCAATTTAAAATTTGGTTCCTTGTATTTTTTTATTGTTGAGTTGTAAGATTTTAAAAAATCATTTTGGATATTAAGTGCTTCTCCAAATAGTTTCTGAATGTCCTTTACCAGTGAGTAGGTTGCCCTTTCACTTTATTAACAAAGTCCTTTGATAACGCAAAAGCTTTTAATTTTGAGGAGGTTCCATTCATTTATTTTCTTCATTCATTGTATCTGCTTTGGGTGTAAAGTCTAAGAAACTATTGCCAAGCACAAGAACTTGAAGATGCTCCCTTAAATTTTATGTTAGAAGGTTTATAATGCTGGTTCTTATATTAAGTATCACCAGATTTAGCTTCTTAAAATGTAAATCCAGCCACACTATAGCATTAACTGCAATGTTGCAGCGACCTCTGTTGAAGATAGGTGAAATTTCTACAACTAACTCATACTTCATATCTCTATAACTATTACTGCCTAGGCTAATATTTCATTATTTTCTTTTTGCATTTGCCAACTTTCATTCCTCCTACTAGAATGTCCTTCTTAGAGTGTCTCCCTGTACATCTCACTCTTCCTTTAAGGCTCACTCTCAGGAGTGTCCCCTCAGAAATTTGAGCCTAAAATTTCTAGTTTATGCATGTTTTCTAACTGGGAATTGTTTATTTATGTCTTTTTACTTTTATCTTGTGCTATTACAAATTTTATAGGAGTGTTTTTATCACCTGACAGTGTTCACTTTGAGCTGGATCCATCACCTTTTTGTATCTTCTGAATTTGAAGCATATGAGAAATTAGTAAATGAATGGTGTGTGAATTAAGATATGACTGAATGAGGCCACTGAAATGGGTAAATTAAGTGATGCAGAATTAAGCGTCTATAGTGAGGAAAATATGGTTGTGGACCGTTCTAGTACACATTTACATAGCAATTGAGCTCTCATTTGTTTCCATTTGCTAAAATATAAAGGCCTCAATGGCAATGGCTCTCTGTTCATCATTGAACTGCTAGGGTCTAGAAGAGTGCTTTATATTCATTCATTCATTCACTGAACAATTCTGTATTGAGCACCTGTTATGTACCATACAAAATCCTTTGTACTGGCAATGTAGCAGTGGGGTAGGGCTGTTGCAGCCCTACCTTATGAGGTTTATTTATTTTGTAGAATAAGTGATATATAAGTATATAAACATGCATATTTGTAATAAGAGCTATGGAGAAAGACATGGCTAATTAATAAAGATAGGGAGTATGAGGTTGGGCAGTTAGACTTGCTATTTTGAGGTTTTTTCCTTTGCTAAAGCTGCCAGAATGCAATATACCAGATACAGGTTGGCTTTTATAAAGTGGACTTATTAAGTTATAGGTTTACAGTTTTAAGGGTATAAAATGTACAAACTAAGGCATCCAGTAAAAGATGCCTTGACTCTAAAGAAAAGGCTGATGGAACTTAGGATTTCTCTGTCACATGGAACATCACATGGAAATATATGCTGTCTTTCTCTCCAAGCTTCTGGTTTCCAATGGCTTTCCTAGGGGCATTTTCTCTCTACATTTCCAAATTTCTCATCTGTGTTGGCTCTGAGCATTTTCCAAAATGATTCTTTCTTAAAGGACTCCAGTAAGCCAATTAAGACCCACATTGAATAGGCAGAGACACATCTCCATGGAAACAACTTAATCAAAAGATCCAACCCACAATTGGGTAGATCACATTGCCATGGAAATGACCTAATCTTAAAGGTCCCACCCTAACCAATAGGTCTGCCCCCACAAGACTGGATTAGCTGAAAATGGCTTTTGGGAGGTACATAACAGTTTTAAACCAGCACAGAGGTAAAGTAAGAAAAATCCTCTTTGATGATTTTTCCTCTTTAAATGAGGTAATAATTACGATGAGAAGAGTTGAAGGATAAAGATATATGGCTAATCTAAGGAGAGCATTTTAGAGAAAGAGACAAACCAATGAAAGGATATATGGTGAGAAAGGACTATGAAAGCTCAAAGAAATTCCTGGGAGTCATCGTGGCTAGTATGGAGTGATCTAAGAAGAGAGTAGTCAGGATGAGTTCAGAGCCCAGGTGGAGGCCACATCATTCTGGTCTTTTGGACACACCACATAGCAATTCTAGGGATCTCATTAACATGCAATTGGGAGCATGTCAAGACCTTATTTCAAAGCCTCTAATAGCTTCACATTACTTAGACAAAACAGAAAAATCATCAATATTCCTATCAGATCCTGCATAAAATATCCCCTGGTGACCTCCACGGGCTTAGCTACTGCCACTTTTGCTTTCATTCTCATTTCCCAGCAACACTGGTGACCTCATTGTTCTTTAATATGCCCATCTCATCCCACTTCAGGAAAGTTGCCTAAGATGTGTTTTCCATCAAGAACACTTCCTCTTTCCCCATGAATTCCTTCTTTCCCTGGCTAAGGCCTACTCATTCTTTAGATCTCATCTGCTCTCATGTTTAGACAGATGAATAGATTGATATGTGAACAAATGATGTGTCAGACAAAAAATAAACAACCAACAAACAAAACAAAGAAGTTCCACATGTGTTTTTACATATTGCAATCATGAGTTTTCTGATAAATTCATTCTCAAGTCTTGATTCTTAGTATAAACTCTGAGCTCATTAATACCACTCTTGCTGTTCTTTTGGAAAGCAGGGAGCACATGGCTTTAATGATACAAAGTTTAATGATAAATTTAGTTAAAGACATTTAATTCTCCTAAACATCCATTAATCAGCTGATTATTTTTTATATCTAAAAAAACACATTTATTGCATTCTTTACAGTTGTTTATGATAAGGAACTTTTACAAAGTAGAACTACTCTGTTTCATTTTTGGTCTCTGGTCCATAAGGAGACAAAACTTAACACTTTTATCTCTCAGAGGAATTAATGTACCAGACATTGGAATGAACAATATTTCATATTTCCAAATATTCTGGTTACCATTTTGCATCATCTGCCTGGACACATAGGTACAAAATAAACACCTGCAAAATAAAGGGACATTTTTAGTCACCTAATAAATTCTGTAATCAATTCTTTGAATTTAATGTCCTTGATGAAGGTCTGAACATGCGTGTATGTACTTCTCTCACCTAAGATAAAAAGCTTTTCCTGTTAAAATAAAATTTACATGATTCAAAATAGAGAAATCAATTATTTTTATGAATATATTAGACTGCTGAAATAGCTGATTAAGTAAGCCTAAGATACAAACATTTCAGTTATTTTATATTTGTGAAGCTCAGAAATTCACTGCATTACATTTGTAAGAATCTTAATGCTAAAGCCGATACTTCTTTTACTATTTTGTAGAGTTAATTTAGCCAGTGACCTCACTACATGATGATTTACTGACTCACCAGCTATATAAATTCACAATAACTTCACACAGATTTAAACAATAACAATATAATCTGTCACTGCTTCCTTGGAGAAATATTTCTGAAAGTGCAAGTCAATAACTTTAATGGAAATTTCTACCATAGTTGAGAAAACTATTATTGATTTCAAATAAAATACATTCAAGTCTATATTTAATCCATCATTGCTACCTACACCCTACAGATTTAAAGAAATAAATAACCTCAAATTATTTCAATGAAAGAAGTGATATGTCTACATTTTCATGAATCTGATTCAGACAATCAGAATAATATTTCCATAATATTTATTAAAATGCATATTATGATACAATTTACCCAGTTTGGTTGAAGTCAATTAGACATCTACTTTTTCCTCCTGACAAATTTGTGTGTCTAGGTGGATAGATGTGGAATTGCTAGAGAACTACCAGCTCCCAACTACATGTATTTATACTAAAAGGAGATTGAGAAGTACCTTTCTATTTTATAAATTCTTAAGTTTTTTTTCTGTTAGAATAACCTTTGCTACAAGAGGAATAGTTCCCAGTTATGCAGAGAGCAGACATGCTGCCAAAAGAACTAAGTGATTTCTTCATTTCCTTATTTCATGTAAAATTTTTTATTTTCTGCTTTCATCCCTTGAGTCTCCCAGTCTTGCAGCAAGTTGGATTAGAACAATTTCAGCTGGGAAAAAAAAAAACCCTTTAAATTTGTCAATAAGAAGGGTTTATGAAAGTTGCAATATTTGTTTCTTTTTTTGACTATCAATCCTTGGAATGTCTCTTGATTCTATATCTCTCTTCATTCTTAAACCACAAAGTGACTTTATTCACATATCATTTTTCCATTTGTACCAAGGCATGTTTTTTTTTCCTTGGGCTGTCACAGAGTTTCATTCATATCCCTTCAGTTATTTGTACTTTGTTTCTTTGTGATAAGGATTGGATATTTCTTATTTATTTTTAAATCAAATCTATATGAAATAGGAATCATTCAGTCCACTTGGCTTGTATTAAGCCTGTAGGTTGTTTTAACAAGTTATAATTTTACTTTCCCCTGGATTGTTCATGAATCATAATGTTACTTCCAAACAAAAGGCTTTGTTTCTTCAAACTAAGAAAGCTATATTTATATTTACTTTCCCTTTATTTGCTCTTCTTTCTTGTGGCTTTCAAAATATCTAGAACTTGCTTTCAGATATGCTTGCATTCTGAACATTGTCACATCTTAGGGTAAGGATCACTCTATGCTGTGATGAAGAGCTTTTCCCTTTAAAGATATCTTCTCTCAAATTATAGGGATGAGCTCAGCTTCTAGATATGCTTTATTGGGACTGGAAGACCAGTCATATGGATGGATATTTTAAAGATCTCTAGGTGGCAGTGAAATGGTTGTCTCTGCCTCTACATGTCAGACTTAGAAGGAAATCTTAGGAATGCCTGCATTTGCTATCATTTTTAAAGCTTTAACATCTTTTATTCATGCCTTGTCTTACACAGCAGCACTATATATGAAACAGATAAGGTGCTGTTATTAACAATGTGGACCCCCATCCATGTACATCCTCCCCTGTCTTCCTAGCAGCCTTCCATCAGTGTTCAGATTCTGTGGAGTTACTTATTTTATCCAAACCTCTGATTTTGCAGTGGAAACACATCAAGATTAAATGACAGTTACGTTCTCAGACAAAAACTAGAATATCCTTCCTTTCTCTTCTCTGTTTAAGCCAAACTAAACCAGCAAGCAAAACCAAGCAAATAACAGAACAAGCTAAACAAGATAGTGAACAAAAAACAATGTAGTTTCTAATCACATAGATTCTAAAGCAAAACTACCTAGGTTTGAAAATTCATTCTGCCGCATATAGGCTGTGGCAATTTACTTAAGCTCTCTGTGTCTTGGCTTCATCATCTGTTAAGTGGGGCTAGTAAAGGTTGTTACTTCATAATATCTCTATGGAAATTAAATGTTAATGTTTGTAAAATTCTTAGAACCCTATCAATTACATAAGTGCCATAAAAGTGTTTATTAAATAAACTGATATTGTGAAATGTACTTACAGAAAACTACATACTAAATACATATTTGTGTTTAATAAATAATTATAAATCAAACACCTATGTAGCTACAGAGTAAGTCAATAGATAGCACATAGCTAAGACCCCAGAGAGAGCCTCAATTCTTAGCATGCACCTTCTCAATGAACAAACTCCTTCCCCTTCCTTGACAAATTCGCTAGGATATAGTCACAGCTAATATAATGCTTTCTGTGGTAGCCATTTCCTTACTATCCTTTAGTTTTTAGCATTTATGTATTTATCCTTAAACAATATAGCTAAATTTTCTTGTTTTGGAAATTTATATAAAATAGAACAGTAAGATATGCCATTTTATATAATCCTTAGGTCTGAGAATTTCATTATGCAGGTATACTTCATTTTTATTGCTATACAGTATTTCATTGAATGATTACACTCCATTTTATTTGTGATTTCTTCTATCATTAGAAATTTTGGGTTTTACCCCATTTTTCTGTTATGAACAATACTGTTAGGGATTTTTTTTTTGTCTCACTCTGACTGCTGCATATAAAAATGAGTGGACTTCTTAAGGAATGTTACATGCATAGTATCAACTTTTTCAGAGAATAACATTTTGTCAAAACATATGTATCAATTTACACTTTCAAAGCAGGTATATGGAAGTTGTCATCACTCCTATATTAGTCATTTAGTGATACATATAAGTTTTTCTAAAACACAACGATTTAAAACTATAGCAATGATTTATCATCTCACATATCCTGTGGATCAAGAGCTCAGGAACTGCTTGATTGGGTTGCAGTGTCTCAGGGCCTTTCATTAGGTTGCAATCAAATGCCATCTGGGAAAATCTTATAAAAGCGTTAAAAGATCCGCTTAAAAGGTGATTCACTCACATGGCAGGCAAGATTGTACAAGCTGTTAGCTAGCTACCTTAGCTCCTGTCCATTTGGGCCACTTCCCAGGATTGCGTTGAATGTCTTTCTGAATAGCATTGTGGCTGGCTTTCCCTAGAGCAAACAATCCAAGACAAAAAGGTGGAAGCTGCAATGCATTTTATAACCTGCTCTCAAAAGATATATTATCACTTCAATCTAATAAATTGGTTATATCGTCCAATCTTAATTCAATGTGGAGGGTACTATACAGGTAGGTCAATACTAGGAGACAAAGCTCATTGGGGGCCATCTTGTGGGCTAGTTACCACGTTCCGCATTCTTCCAATATTCAGTATTGTCAGGCTTTAAATTTTTTTTGCCAATCTGTGTCTTTGTAAAGATGTAGCATTGCAACTTTAATTTGTATTTGCCTGATTACTGATGAAATTAAGCATTTTTCAAATGCTTAATGACATTTGGATTTTATAATTTGGGAAGTGTATATTCTTTTCTTTCATGGGATTTCCCAATTGTGTTTATTGTGTGGTGAAGTTGCTGCTTCTAAAACTTTTGGGCAGCTTTAAAAATAGTGTCATCAGGGAGGGCCACAGCTCAGCAGGCAGAGTTCTTGCCTGCTATTCCAGAGACCCAGGTTCGATTCCCAGTGCCTGCCCATGCCAAAAAAAAAATAGTGTCATCAGCCAAAATCCCTAAATTTTTACTTCAACATATGGACTTAAATATGGGGATTTCTAAACTTGTGGCAAAATAATATCTGTCTGTAATAGACACAAGGCTGAAGTAGCCAATAGCCCAAAGCAAAGTTTGATCATGCTGACTCCTAAATTAAAACATCATTGAATTCATAATTTCTACAAGTCTCTTATGTAAAAGTTGGAGAATAGACTAAGAAATAGAGGTATCCAAAGATCTGTAATAAATAGGTAGATGTTAAAAACTGAGAGCATACCAAACTGCAGACCCTGCTGAGCATTCTTTGAAAACAGAAGCGAGACATGCCACCATATCTGAGGATACTATGAGTTCTTCAACTAAAAAAGCTACTTTGCAATAGGTTTATATGCTGGTTTGAAATTGTTATGCACCCAAGAAAAGCCAAGTTCTTTTAACCAATTTTGTGGAGGCAGATCTGTTGTTAGGAGGGAACTTTCGGTTAGGTTGTATCCATGGAGATGTGTACCCATCCAGTCAAAGTAGGTCTTAATCCATTTACTAGCGTCCTTTAAGCACAAAGGCTTGGAGACAGAAAAAGCCCCAGCAGAAGCCAGAAGCTCACTACAGGAGCTAAGATAGCCATTTTAAAACCAACCTATGAGAGAAGGACCAGCAGACATTGCCATATGCCTTCCCATGTGACCTGCAGAAACCTGGATGCAATCGGCCTTTCTTCAGTGAAGATATCCTTTTGTTGATGCCTTAATTTGGACATTTCCGTAGCCTTAGAAGTGTAACTTAATAAATCCCCTTGTAAAAGCCAATACATTTCATGTATATTGTATTCTGGCAGCTTTAGCAAACTGAAACAACTTAGAAAGCCAATTCTCCTCATGCTCCATATCCACAGCTACTAATTCTCTGAAAACTTTTCACCAGAACTACATGCCAATGTTACTGTGCCAGGGAGAACATGGGATGATTATTATTGTTCGTATCTCCCATTACTGAGGCTTTTATGCTCAAGCAATTTGCTGGCAGTTACCAGCAAAATGATCAGCATCATCTAGGATCCACATTCATTCTACTTGAGCAGCTAATAATGAGAAAATAGTTAACAAATCCATAGATATAGGTTGAGGAAATGATGGCAGTGAAACAGGAGGAGGTATCTTGAAAGGTAGATGGTATGCTTGTGCAGCTTGTCTTGGGCTTCAAGGCTTATCTGGACCAGGACCCATAAATATCTCTTCTGTTCAATATTGAAACTTTGATGGGAGGGCCTAAATACATAACTGTGGACAAATTAATGTAGGTTCCTCTGTTCGCTGGTGTCTTATGGTCAGACATTCAGTCCCTATGACTGCCAAGAAGCATAATTACAGCTTCTTCTCAAAGGAAAATCTTTACTTCCTGAAGAAGGCATTATAATTTAAAAAAAAGTCAAAATCCTAGGAACTTTGGCTTTGACTCTCCCACTAAGTAATGGAACAAGATCCATTAAATATAGAACTCTTTTGTAGACATTCCAAACACTATTGGATTCACTGAAATTTTATGTCCAAGTGACAAGAGTTGATGACTTTCTACTTACGTATATGCCAAAGAAAAGTATCTGGCAGAACACTACATATGTAACAGGTGCTAAGGACTGTATTTATTTATTCTGATGTGAGATTACATGTGGTCCAGTGCATGTTCTAATAGATCTGTTTATGGCATAATCCAACTAGAGAGTTAAAGTGAATTCATGTTGACATTTTTCAAGGCTTTTGTTTTTAAGGTAATATATGAAATTTCTGGAGGGATATGGCTTTCCTGTCCTTTATTATTTTGGTGGCCAAGCTCTAGGGACTTCCATTTAATGTTTCTTGACAGACTGAGATTAAAATGGTGTTACCTGATTCTTAAAAGTGCCATACTGATTGATAAGTATAAAATTCATAATATTACAGGGCATTTCCTAAAGAACATGCAGGTTTCACATCATTCAAGGGGTTCTGTGGTGTGAAATGATCTAAATATGTGAATTGGAAGACTAGTTCTTGGATGATATAGTCAAGCCCTGTAAACATATTTAAATATATTTTTTTACTGTAAAAATCAAGTAGTTCTTTAGAGTCCAATCCATTTCCACCCCAAGGTGCCCATGATTAAATAACTGCTACCAAAGCTCCTGGATGTCAGATAATTTTGCTCTAACATACTGGTCAATCAACTTTGCTTCTCAACTGAGTGATATTCCTGGCCTCTATGGCTATGGATCCTCTGATACCAAGAAACTATTTCCATTACATTATCTCCTAAAAGAAGAGACTCATTAAATGGGATTATGTTATTTCATTCCTTAAATTCGAATATATGTTAGGCAGTTTTATTAGTTTTCTACCGTCCTTGGCCAATGCCCCCGCTTTCATCTTCAAACCAGCATCCACAAATCCTATAACTCTGACCTTACATTCATTGTCACATCACCGTCTCTGACTCTAACTCTTCTGCCTCCCTTTTCTTCTCTTCTTTTTAGGGAGCCTTGTGCTTACATTGGACCCACTTGTATATCCAGGCTAACATCCCTATTTTAAGATCAATTGATTGGCAAATTTAATTATAATTGGCCCCTTAATTCCTCTTTGCCATGTAACCTAAAATATACACAGGTTCCAGGGTTTAGGATTTGAGCGTGTTTGGAAGTTATTACTCTGTTTACCATAGCAGCGTCAATCAAATATTTATCAACCATTCAATTGCACGTAATAATGTGATTTCAATGTCATGCATATACTTGTGAAGAACACAAAGAAATGCCATAATACTTACTGAATGAAGAAAGAATTATTGGATACAATTAATAGAGTGTCAGACAATTTCAAATAATTCAATAATTTTCCACATCTCTTTACATGCCCTGGACCCATAGCTGGCAAATCTGAGACTGACTCCCTATCTTTTGTGAAAAGAAAATAATTCATTTCTCAGCACAGAACTGTCCGTTTTGTTGTATTGCTCCTGAAATACTTCCCTGACCAATTTAAGTGCCTTGATCATTATTTCTTTAAACAATTGGCTTGCATTTTCACAAACATTGCTGTCAATTTATTCCTCCTAAGTCAGGGAGCCCCGCTACCCGTATCTTCTATCATTTTCTGAACAAACTGCGGGTACTGTACAATATTAATCTTCTGCATCTCCACCTTGGCCTTTTGTACTACACTCTATTTCAGGGCAGAGTTAAATTAGAGCTTTCTTAAGCATATCCAAATTATATTGGCCATACCTCTATTATGACATTAATCCTCTGAATCCTATTTTATCCCATATATTTCTCCTTTTAATTAGTTCCTTGATCTCTAAAATGATGTGTTATCCACATTTGTTGTCACAGGGCCTAATATCACAGCTTGAAGTTAATAGAGGCTTAATAACTGCAGTCAAAGAAATGAAATGAGCTGTGGAATTCTTTAATAATCAACAACAAAAAAACAGTAATGCAAATTGAGCTTTGTGACCTAAAATATTTATTATAAATATTGTAAATGTATATGTTTGTGTTTACTACTTTTTTTAAAAAAATAAGCATTCTTTGAAATTAGGTATGATGTTAAAATAATTGATAATATAGAAGATAGCTTCCAGGATGGGAGAATGCTATATGATTTATGTATTGCTTTCTGAAAGAAATTCTTCATTACATGTGCAATTTTCACTTGACATGGGTGAATATTATTTGAGTTAATGCATTTGAACCTTTTATTTTTTTAGGAAAATATATTTATCCTGCAATTTATTTGAAACTTTTTGAGTTAATTGTATTATTCCATTATTTTATAGTCAAGGTTTTAATTTAGTAATAGCAATTAGATTGTATTCATTAAAAAGAGAGGATTATGCAAATCAAAATATTATTATTAATCAAATTTGTATTAATTTTTAAACTAATTATCATTTATCACATACTGGGTCAAATAACATTTCTGAAACTATTTCATAATGATCCCCAAAGCACAGATTATATTAGTAAATTTAATTGTTGATAGAAAACCACTGACGTTTTTTATATGTCTACCAATGAGTGGTTTGCATTGATTTTATATTGCAGATTCCTAATTCTAAATTCACCATCATTTAACTTTTGAACTCATTAAATGGTAATACAAATGGCACTTTAAGAATTGCTCTTTCCCAAAAGCAAATGAGTGATGGTGACCATTTTATGAAAAATTTTAGTGAATGCCTCCAGTGCTCATTCAAATTCCATCTGTTATATATAGAATATTATACACTAGTAGGAACACAATAAACACTTTGCATTACCATTTTTCTCCCCAGGTGATGTAAAGCTGGGAGAAGTATTTCTTGCATTCTTACAACAAAAAATAGCTGAGCTAACTTCAAATTATGGCCATTTGAAGAGCTGGGGTTGCAGAGTAAACTGCGAGTAGGGTAAGGTGAGAGTGCTTACAAGAAAGGAGGAGGTGCAACGTCAGTTAAAATAGCTGAGGATGCAGTTAAGTAGCTGGCCATGTGTGAGCTGTTGGGACAACAGGAAACACCTGGAGACCACAGAAATTGGAGGAGTTTGTGTCCTCTTGTAGACTATCTACATGAACTTCCCTCCCCCTGGGACCCCACAGAAAACAAATCAGAAAGAGCCCTGAGTAGTATGGATTATGGTGCAAACCTGTGAGAGAGGAACAGCCAGGCAGAAGTGACAAATAGTAGGATCCTCCTCCTTTATCTACATCACTGAAAAAAAAAAAACTGTGTTGAAGAAAGGGCAATGCTAACTGACATTAGTGCATCGGTGAATAATCATTGCTCTGGAGGGAAGATAATGAGGAGAAGGAAGAAAGGGACCTTACACACAGGGGAGGATCAGGATCAAACACCGCACCCAAAACTGCAGGCAAGACTGGGGAAGCAGGACCAAGGCGATTGTAATTCCAGGACCCAAGGACTTGTGCATGCAAGTTAAGACTGAGACTTAAACAGAAGCACAGAGGATGCATTACCACCAGACACCACCTCCAAGTCTTGAGCTTTGAATTACAGACGGCAAGATACTGCTGAGAGAAGAACACAAAAGGAAGAAAAAAGCATGAAAATATTGCTTCTGAGGCACAGCAGAAAGGGGGAACTAAAGATCAAAATCAGACATTGTTTTGATCAAACTCCAGCCACCCTGGACAAAAGGCATCTTTAAATTTGAAGATTGTCGTGAAGGATAACCAAGGTAAGAACAAATCTCAAACAGCCCAACTCCTAAATAAGATTAATAAAACTCCTGAAAGAATAATGGGAGCATGTAAACTTGAAAGAGCTCCCAATGGTCAAGTCTGGAACAAATAATGCAATAAATACTCAAGGATTATATTGGGTTACAACCCAAATAATAAAATAAATACCTGCAAATTTATATTCATGTAAGTAAATGATTTAACAAATAAGTGAATGGAAGAAAAGGGCCAAATCTTCCTTAGAGTAAAATTTCAACTAATAAATAAGGAAGGAATGAGGGAAATAGGAAATCATGATTAAAACAAAATAGTAGTAATTTCTGCAGGAAAGATTCATTGATGAATGCCATAATTCATCTGCTAACTTTAAGGAAATAAGCATATTTTCAAAACTTTCAAAGTATTTTCTCCAACATTTAATAATTTTCTGTGTTTTTTTTTAACATAAGTCCAAAAATTATTAGACCTAGCTTATCCAAGATGTAGAGGTAATACTAAATTGGATTGGGATTAATCCAAATAACACTTTGCACGTCCACTTTCCTACCCAGGTGATATAAAGCTGGGAGGAGCATTTCTTGCATTTTACAGCAATAACAAAAAAAAACCAAACTGAGCTTACTTCAAATTATGGCCATTTGAAGAGCTGTGGTTGCAGAGTACAGCCAGAAGTAGATGGAGAGACAGCGTCTACAAGAAATGAAGGGGGCTAGCCTACATCCACTTGAGGTAGATGTAATCCAAGTTAGTTATCTTAACTTCAAGATGTAGACTTTAAACCCTCTCTCCTTGTATATAGGATGGATTTAGTGATTTGTTTATAATAAAGTATGGAAAGGAAAAACAGTGAATCTACAGTCAATAAACCTGGGAGACTCTACCTCAACCAAATGAAAAATTTTATCACCAGTAAAAAGTCATGTTGCTATCAGGTAACCACTGATAAGATGTGATGAATATTAGTGGAAAAATTGGAGAAATTCAAATAAAGCCAACAACTTAGTAGAGTTTATCAATGTTAATTCCTTAATTATGGTAAAGATATTATTATTATGTAAGTTGCCATGCTTTGCAGTATCTTTGCAACTCCTTATAAATCTAATATTATTTCAAAATAAAATGTTTAAAAAGTTACTGTGAAATGTATGAATGCCTGCGTAACCACTACATGCAAAAGCATTAAAATAAGCTTCAGTATAATTCAGAGAAGTGAAAATTCAAATGTATTTTGTCTTTTCATGATTGTCTCTCTCTGCTCTTTATTTTCTTTCACTTGCACTGGAAGAAGCTACAGTAACTCCAGCATTGCCTCAGTTGAAAATCCCAGCCAGTCATATGACAGGGTCTGATCAGTCCCTCTTTGGTATTTCTAGTTCAACCTGAACCTGAGATCAACTTGACACATTTCAAACATTTACAAGAAATCTCTTTAAAAAGCTATAACAGTAAAATTATCAAGAAATTTTAGGCCATCAATCTGTTAAGTGGAGACCAATTAACTTGAAAGAAGTATGAAAATTTTTACACTGTCATTAATTAATCAAATTTTCTTAGGATTACCATTCCAGATAGCATATCATTTATTTCATAGAGAAAAAATCCTGAAAGCAATTCTGGATAACGACTCTTAGAAACTTATAGAATTAGTGTCATACAACACAAATATAACCTTTCATCTTTAGATTTATATGTAAGATGTATGTGAAACTGCAAATCAACATATAAATGACATGCTATTCAGCTGCCCCTTTGTATCACATTCACATTGAGCAGTATAATACTCCTTTATTTTCAGATAAAAATTACAGACTGATTATTTCTTTGTTTCCTTGCTCATTCCTAGCTGGCTTAAGGTTTTTTCCATGTGATTATTTTGGGGATGTGAACCACACGTTTCCAGGTAGAATCTCACGTTGTAGACGATTTCTCTTCCCCATTTCCATGTGATTATACTGAGGCTGTTAACCATATATTTACGAGACCAGATTCTTGCTCTGAAGAACTTAAATCCCTAGTGCAGAAACATGGCACCAAACTTAGAGCTACACTAAAATGATGGTAGAGCCCTGGCATATTTGTTCTTAAAGTTTACAGAAGCACCTAGAGGAATTGTTAAAACACACTCCCAGAGTTCCTGATTTAATAGTTCCGGGATGGGGCCTCAATATTTTCATTTTTACAAGTTCCAAAGCAATGTTGATTCTTCTGCTGCAGGGATCTTGCTTGGAAAATCACTGCCTTAGAAAAATATCTATGAGCTTCTAGTACAGATAAACGTAAATTGCCCTGGTGCCTGTATTTCCAGTTGCCTGGTTATTCATTTTGACTCTATGTCTTATCTAAAATTTTTCAGCATGTTTCTTGTTTAGCTTAATTAGTCAGGGTTGTTTTTCCCTGATTGCAATCAAAGAGCTCCTATGGACAAACATTTCTTCCTTTATAATTAGAGTCTAAGCAGGTTAGTAAGTATCAGAAGACACCTAATTTGTGAAAACTATGGATTCAAATCTTAAGCCCTAACTCATTTGATTTTTAAAAAAGGAGAGCAGAGAAAGTACATAGCATTCTCTTTCATGACTTCAAAAGTGATTACAAGGAAAAACTGTAGAATATTTAAATGTAAATAAATAAATAGCAACAGAGAATCTGAAGAAAGATTGTGTCAATGTACAATCAGGAAGGTGGACAGTATTTTAGATGCATCTGAGAGCAGCGGGGCAGCAGACAATGATAATTGGGGAGAATTCTATCAATACTAAGAAATTACTACAACTCAAATAATCACTGTACCCTCCGAATGTATGATTGTGGTTAAGTAGGAGATAAAATGTGAGGCCTAGAGTCACAATGATGGGAAGTATACATTCCCCCAAGTGAATCAGTAGAACAGATTTCTAATCCTTGGTTTTTGTACTTATGTATATTTTGTCCACTGGAGACATAGCACCATATACTTGTTGATTTAGAGAATAATTGGCAATGATCACATCATATTCTTGCATCATATGGTATCATCTCCAACCTAATACCATCACTGTATCTTCAAAAGGCGGTTCCATAATTCTATTCAGCTGCCAGTTTCTAAGAGGTACAGTATTTTATAGGTCAAGTGGTTTCTTTAGTTACATGTCTAGTGCAAAATTTCTTCTTCTGGAAAGTAGAGATTCTGGCTTGATGCAATGTTACATGGTTTCTTGTGCCAATGGTCATGCACTCTGTATACAATTAGATAGTGGTGCTGGTTTAAGCCTTGTAGGCAAGAAAAAAACTATTGCATATAACCAGAATGAGTCACTTAAAGCCAAAATGGATTGGTAATCCTTCCAGTGTGGAAGGTGTCTGATGTAAGTAATTTCCTACTAAGTGGCTGCTTGATAACTTTGATGAATGGTGCCATAGCGAGAACTCTGCATTGGTCTCCATTACTGTGTATTTGTCAGTGGCAGTAGCTAGATGAGCTTTGATGAAGGGCACTCATGCTGTTCGGTCCATGCATAGTGACCATTTTTATCATTTTTGTTACACTTTACATGCAGCCTTTATGCCAGCGCTAGGATGAGAGTTGACAGATGTTGGCTGTTTGAGTAGTTAGAGTGTCTGAGTCACTCTATAAGTAACTCTGTCTGGTGGGAACAAATAGGCAATGCAAATATTTTCACAGTTTTGTCCAAAATTTTTATTCATCTGCTTGTTTCCATGCCTCTTCCCCAACCTCCTTATTCTAAAATTTCTATTTTTTTTTCCTTTCAGTAACTGACCAAACTAGTAGAAATATTTGACATTGAATAAGGGCCATCTTTTAGGCCATTTCTCTCTTCACAAAATGCATGACTGGATGAAACTGCTTGAAACTGGGCTGATGGAAATATTTCTCTTTCAAGGACTCTCTAAGTAGAATTATATTGTAGCAGTAGTCTGTTTTTAGCATAGACCCACATACTAGCTGCTCTTTCTGTGAACCCACCTTAGTGTTTTGACTCGGTATTAAGTTGGTCTTAAGTGATATCTCATATAGTCATAAATAAAATCTTATACAGGGCTACAGATGCAACAGTGAGAGAAAATGTGGAAATCTGGGCCACTTGCTCATGCAGCTTGTTTTCCCCAGATAAGTTCATGCTTGATTCTGTATATTTCGCTTTATATATTACTATTTTATGCTGCTGATCCATTCAACTTTATGACCTGGTGGGTCTGGCATAATCCCACTCATTACAAGCATGATCACATGGTCAGTTAATGTCCCATGGTCAGAGGCTGATCTGTTTGTCAAATGGCATATAATTCTCTGTTTCAAATGGCTTGCCCTCTCTTCAGAAATTTAGGGATCTATGTTGTGAATCTCATATTAGACCTTTCTATAAATCCCACATCTTTTTCTATGAGAGCTACTGAAAATGCCATAGGATTTGACACTGTGCTTGGCCTGCTCAAATTGGCTAACTTCTGTGCCATATGGTAAATGGATCAGAATAATATATCCAAGTATGAAATATACTGATTCTAGAAGCCAAGGAGACTTATCCAACATTGTGCTTCGTTCTAGGTAGTGGAAGAGTCAATATGCAATAAAATATTATTTGCTTTGGAACAGATATCAAAGCATGCTTGAGACTGTTGAACTCTGAATCCTCATGGAGTTATAACCTATTATCTGGGTGCATGTGTTGTACCAAAACCTCCAATGTACTAATCAATTTTGTTTATCTAGTATCAGCGATTTTCTTTATTTTGTTTATGTTATATTAACATAATGTTACCAAAATACTAGACCAATATGGTGCTATTTAGAATGGCCAGACAATCTAGTTTCCTTTAGGTGACATTTTATAGTAGGATGGAGAGTTAGCATAGCCATGGCCCTACAGGAATCTAAAAAGGGACTGAAAAATAAAACTTTCTTGTAAGTTTTTTTTTAAAATAGTGTCTGTTAAATTCATTATTCATTAATGAATAAAAAATAAGTGGATTTTTAAATTGAGATACTAAATCAAGTAATTTTAATTAAAAATAATATTTTCTAAATTATTTTACATTATTTATAATTCCCCAGCATTTCTGCATTAGTCAGTATCCATGGAAGTAGGGTGCAAGCATAATTATTTTTCAAATCTCCACAGGTAATTTCAGTGTATAGCCAAAATTGAAAACTAATAATCTAAACCCTGTAATAGCTGAATATATCTATTGTTACCAATCAGTACAACTCACATTGGCCTATATATACATTACTTGCATTATAATTTTTCACTCAAAATTGAAAATATCCCTATAAGTTTTCCGCCATTTATTATTATTGAGAAGATTGAAGAAAGCCTGAACTTATATCTTCCATCTTCATTACCTTGTAATGAATGTTAACATTGGTTTAAAATTTCATTTTTTTCAAAGTAAATTGTATCATAGGACTATAACACTGTATTATTGTCATAATGTACCATTATCTTTTAATCTTTTAATTATTATCTTTTAAGTTAAGATGACTTACGGTATGGTATGTTAATTGGATATTCATAATGCCTTCTGATTTTTATTTTTTCTAACAGGATATAAACTTTTCTTCCATTATTCTTTGTTAATTATCCTTGTTCTGTTTTATTTTTTCCCCTTGCACATGTATTGTTCTTAGATTGGAAGCATATTCCTCCATCTGTTTGCTCAGTATTTTACTCTACTTGTCCTTTTTGTCTAAATTCTAGGAGATCACAATTTTATTTTTATTACTGATTAAATTTTCTGGAGATCACTTCTGTTTTTATTATTTCTTCTGTGACTGTCAACCCTGATAATACATCTTTAGTTTAACTGTTTTGTTTTATTAACTCATCCAAATAACTTTTTCTACTTCTCCTGTTCTATTCTATTTGTCCATGCTGGCCTTATATCTTTTTCTGCACATTGGAATGCTTACATACAAAAGTCAGAGTTTTGTCACTGTATTTCTCTATGAATATGTATGCATTATTAGATATTCTTCTTCAGCCTAGCTTTACTCTTAATATAATGTAAATATGATTTATATTTGCCATTAATGGTGAAATAACATTTTATTATATCAACATAGGTGGTTTTCCATTTTTGTTAAGCATTACTTCACAGATATTTAATCATTTCCATAGGATAATAATATAAATATGAAAATTTTGACATCAAGTTTGTTAAATAATTTTCAGATTTATTTTAAAAACTAAGTCAAAATACCTCAGAAAGAGTAGTTATTCGTAACATTATCTTGAATTATTTTTTACATTTTAATATTTTTTTGTCATTTGGTATCTCCTTTTGTAAATTAAATTTGAATATATATATAGAAAGTAAAATAAATATATTTTATTTTTAATTATGTGCATATCTAGAAAAATAAAATTAACTATCATGAACAATCCAACCAGGTTATTAAGTTCTACAATAATTGTGGAGCTGTCAGTGTGCTCCTTCTCTGATGCATCCTTCTTCTTTACTGCTTGAAAAACCCACTCTTCTGAATGTTGTATTTCTCAATCCTTAAAGTTTATTTACAGTGTCATCACAAGTAGATACATTCCTAAACAACACAGTGCTTAGTTTAGAACATATTTTAACATTATATTTACAGAGTTGCACCATATATTTTCTTCTGACTTTTTTTTTGCCTCCTCATTGTTTGTAAGAATCATCATTGCTTATACATATAATTGTTTATTTTTTTCAGAGCTGTCAGATACTGTCTGAATATACCAAAATTTGTCCATTTCGTCCCTTGAGCCCCCTACATTTTTGCAATTACGTATGTTGTTTCCATGCATATTCTTTTGCATATCTTCAGAAGCAAATACAATTTTATTTACATATAGGCCCAAGAGGGGGATTTCAGGGGCATGTTGTCAGCACAGGTTTAATTTTACTATGCAATGTCAAGCTGTCTTCCAATGTATTGTATCAATTTACACTCACAATAGCAAGGTACTATAATTCCCGCTAATGCATGCTTTCCTTTACATTTTCTACATTTAAGGTTTAGCATTTACAATTAGATAATTTTCCTGATTACTAATGACATTGAATGAATTAAGCATCTTTTCAAATGTGTGTTTTCTTCTGAGTTTCCTCTTCAGTCTTCTTTCAGTGAAAAGGTTTTTTAAGATCTTTTTGTCTTCAGTTTTCTGAAGGATATACTCTTTTATCATTGGGGATACTGATATGATATAAAGGTTCCTTGCTTGCATGGAGTGTACCTTCTATAATAAATAAATTAACAAGCAAAAAAAAATACCCCACAAAAAACAATATCATATTTTAACTCTGCATATAAGCAAAATAAGATAAATTAGGTTATTAATTCTTCTTATTGAAATGAAGAAGAAGAAAGAATAAGAAGTTTGAAGGTTTCAAATTAGTAATTCTGCTAAATTTTGATACCATTACCTATATGGTATTTTTTATCTTCTTATTTATTCTCAAATATATCCAGATTTAATGTGTAGCAAAAGTGATTGTGTTTTCATTCCCCTTGTCTTACTCTCTTCCCTTGTTTAATATTAAAATCTCTTTCTCTTATACAAATCTGGAAAATAGGTTGAGTAGTACAATCACTGGTGTGGAATAACCTTACATGTTTCATTTGAAATGATACTGCTAGACAAACACAGTTTGTTCTTCAAATTCACTACTAGATTTTATGATACTTTCAATAGACAAAATATAAAAACATTTCCAAGTAGATAGAATACATGGATATTTGCAATTCCAAACATACACTGCTACCAAGAATATTCCTTTCATGTTTTGATTTCTACATGTATATATATGTCACAGATTGTGATTTTCAGAAGTAAACTGAGACAGAATTCAGACTATGTTGCTTCCTATGAAATGGAGCTCGAAGGATATTAAGGAATGATGAGAAAGAAAGAATGAAAGAAAGAATGAAAGACAAACAAAGATGGGTTCAGGGAGTCTGAAGCTCAGCGATAACAGACCAGAGACATCAGACAACTTTATTCTTAATTGGTTCCTGCTTATATACTGCAGGATTCACGTGACAAAGAGTATGCATGCACCTGGTGAGAATACAGAGTGCTTACTTAAGATGACAACAACGAACCTGGGGCTAAGAGAAAACAAACTTTCTCTCTTTCCCCCAGACTGTTCTCCATTAAGCAAATTACTATCTCCTCAATTTCTTGCCACTACTTTGACGCCAGCTGCTCCCAACAAATCCTGCAGGTCTTGTTTTAACCCTTGGCTCCTACAAGACTATAGGTTATTTATAAGTGATAACCTGTGAAAAGGAAGAGCAGATGAAGAAGTTGAATTGTGATGCAGATTCAACAAAGCCTCAGTCAACCCAATCAGGACATTTATACCTTCACCACTATTAGTCATTGGGTGTTGGCTTTCACGGGAATAATATTCCCTTTGAGGTGGTTCTCTGTAGGGGAAGTATAACCTGATGGAGCAGTCGCTGGGAGGCTGTCTTTTGCAAACTGAGTCAACAAGTCCTTCTTTAAAGGAAGATTTGAGCAATGCATTTCTATGTCCACCAAAATATGGTATTCACGGGGATACTCCAGGTATAAAATTGTGCTTCAGGAATCATCCATCGTGTGAGAACAAAAAGGGGTCTGAATCATAATGAAAAACTAAGTCATGTTTCTGAATAGCGTATTAGCTGAAGACATACAATAGAGCACAAAATAAAAAAGATACAATCATCATTGGGTGTTAAAATTTTTAAGTCTGTGTTACTGTGATGAAAAGCTTGCTAAGGAATGACTAAATTTCAGGGCGTAAAGTCACATATTAAGGAATTTAAAATTGCAGGGTTTGGCTGCTTGTTCCCAAATTCTTTCAACGAATGGAAAATTAGCTGAATGTTTGTTGTTTTTAAAGATGTTGTGTGTTTAGTGTGTATATGTTCAAAATATCAAGAATATATATTTTTTTAAATGTGTGGCAAAAATAATAATTTGCAAATTTGAACAACTGCATTATTTTTATAATGGCTCAATATTAAAGATCATTACAGATAAAAGAAACAAAATGCATTCACATATATCTTAATTTTTCTCTAGATTGCTTGATTCAAAGATTGTAAATAACTTTTTCTCCTATTTCTAAACCTTCAGTTGTTTTCAAACACTTCCCATTAAGTGAGCTCACCGTATCAAGTGCTGTTCTGTCCTCTTGTCTTTATTTGAACTCTTCATTAGAATTACTATACTTGATGAATACTATGAGGTCAAGCTCATATTTTAATTGCAATGGTTTTTTGTGAAATCTAAAATAATATCTTTAATATAAGTGTTGCTCTGTCCTTTAACATCTTTTAAACATAATTAAAAAGGAATTAATTTTTATTTTTCAAAATTTCTTCTTTGTAGGTTAGTGAACTAAAATGAAATTAATAACAATGTTACATAAAATGAGAGCAATAAGTCACACTTTTAGGATAAAACAATATATTCTTGATAAAATTGAAATATCTAGAATTAATTAACAATTGCATCCCAATCTTCACTATCTTGTGATACTCTTATTGATTGATTTGAGTAATTCTTTGAGTATTTTAGGAAGATACATAAATGATTACTTTTTTTTCATGTCAATAAATGTTCAAGAATAAACTTCACTTACACTTTCAGTGAATACTAACTTGGTTTTGTATAGAATGTTAATATTACAATTATTTTTTCTCTATTCTCTTTAGATTATTTTGCCTTCATATATCTTTTATACTTCAAATTAATATACCAATTTGATTTTTTCTTATTTTAAAAAAACAAATTATTTATTATGTGCTTGTTTAATTGTTTTTGTTTAGTTTTACTCTGCACTGATGGCATGAATTTTTGCTTTATCTGTCTCTTAAAGTGAAACTTTGATTTGAAGACTCCAGCTTTTCTTCCATCAAAAGAGTTTCTTTAATGACTTCTTTGATTATTATTTATACTCCAGTTACTCAGTTTAGTACTTAAGTTGCCTTTATTTTATGAATTTTGAATTCCCTCAAACTTTCCTCCATATTAACTTAGAAAAGCACACTGGTTTGCAATAGTCTCAATCATTAAACATAGTGAATATAGACTGATGGTTGTATCCTTTCATAATAGAAACTATATGTAGCTTAAAATTTTTGTTTCTTTAAAAATTTTTACTTGAATTTTCTGGATACGTTCTTAGAATGAAAAAACATTTATCTCAATTACTATCTACTTATAAACTTCACTACAAATGGGCTTCTCTTTCCTGGTTGGAATAATTAAGAAATAGAATACCACTACTGTTGCAACCAATTAAAAAAATATATTTGAAAGACATGTTTGTGAGAACCAAGTGATATGAATAATTGAGTAATTTGTTTTCTAACTTGAGCATACTGTCACTGACTGCTTTCTCATCTAACAACATTTGTTGATTCAGTTAAATCCCACCCCTACCTATAAATCTAGAATTTCATGGATAGCTAAAATTTCCCAAAATATAGGGGCAAAATAGGGGTTCCAAGGGTAGTTCAGTGGTAGAATTCTCCATGCAAGAGACCCAGGTTTGATTCCCGGCCCAGGCACTTCCCAAAGCAAACAAACATAAGAAATCAATAAAAACAATCAAACAAAAAAATTCAACATATGGTGCTGCACTAATGGGATACTTACATGGAAAAATAATGAAATGTGACCCTGTCATAGAGCATACAAAAAATAAAATAGAGAAAAAATGAAAATGTCCTCAGACAAGCAAAACCTGAGAGAATTAGTTATCAGTAATTCAGCACAATCAAAAATACTAAAGGAAGTTTTTCAGATTGAAGAGAAATTATCTGAGAAGAACACAAGTATGATGGTTAAGTTAATGTGTCAACTTGGGCAGATATGTTGTCCAGTTGTTTGGTCCAGCAAACACTGGCCTGATCATTACTGAGGGAATTTCATAGACTTAAATCATCGATAAATTAATTGCACCTGTAGCTGATTACAACTACACTCAACTGAGGAGGTTGTATTGTCAGTAAGTGAAGTCTCAGCCAGTAAAGTGAAGGCTTTAAAAGAAGTGATAATTTCAATAGTCAAATGGAAGAATTTCCATCTGTTCTCCAGCCTGCTAGGTTTTTGTGAGAAATTCATGAAAAAAAAACAAAAGAAAAATAAACAAGCAAAATCTGCATCAGCATTCCCTGCTTGCAGTCTGCCCTAAAGAATTTGTACTTGCCAATCACCACAATCACGAGACGCTTCTTATAAAAATCACATAATATTTATATGTCTCCTATCAGTTTTGATTCCCTAGAGAACCCTGAATAGGAAAAGAAAGTATCAGTAGAAATAAGATCTCAAAAAATATAAATAAGTGAGTAAATATAAATGGCTTTGAATGTTTGAGTAGTAGTTCTAAAATTTTAACATGAATCATAATGGCCTTCTTAAAAAGAGATACGTGTCGAAATGCAGATTTGGGGACCATACCTTAGAATTTCTGATATATTTAATTTTAGGTTGAGCCTGAGAAATTGCTTTTCTAGTAATTCCCAGGTGATGCTGTGGCTGCAGGTTCAGGAATAAGACTTAGGATAATACTGTTTTAAAGTAACAATATTACTATAGTAAGAATAATAGCAACAGAAATAACATATGAAAATAAAAATTATGGTAGAAAATAATAGAGATAAATAGTTATAAATTTCTTACATTTGCTTAGATTGACCTTAGCAAGTTAAGTAGTCACTTTTACCATTCTACAGGGCCACTAAAATAATGATAATAGTATGTATAACCCAAAAATTGACAGAGGAAATGTAATAAAACAAAAAGACTATTTTTGATTAACAGAAGCAAAGGCAGGATACAATAAATAAAGAAAACATAAAAAAGACAAATACAAAAAATAGGGCAATTTGCTAGACTGAAATGCAACTATGAAAGCAATTTCATCATATGTAAATTATCTAAACATTATTACATGCAAACATCGAATCAAAAAACGTCATGACTACTCTAATATAAATAAAAATATACTTTAAAGTAAGAGATATTAAGAAAGAAAGAAGAGACATTTTATAATGAACATAGGATTAATTCAATGAAAATATTAATAATTTTATTTTGCATATAGCTAATATTATACTTTCAAATATATGAAGTGCAAACATTGGAAGAAATCAAAGGAAGTAAATATAAATCCATAATCATTGTTTGAAATTTTTACACATCTCTCAATAGCTGAAAAATTAAGCAGACAAAAGGAAAGCAGCAAGGCAATGAAAGCTGAACAGTGCGAATTAATCTGACTAAATTGACATATTACCCAAATGAGTGCATAATACACAAACTCATCAAATACACAAACAACCTTCATCAAACTAGACTTTGTACTGGACCCAGAAAACAAATCTTACTGAATTTTAAAGCTCTAGAGTTATACATAATGCATTCTCTGACTACAGAGGAATTAAATTACAACTGGATAATAAGAAGATAAGGAGAAAATCCTTAAGTATTTGAAAAACATTTATACATTTATAAATAAACCATGAACCCCCCCAAAAAATTAAATTAGAATTGAAGTTAAAAACTATTTTGGATGGAACTTTAGTGAAATTTTGGCATACTAAAATTTATGGGATGCAGAGCAAGTCATAATTGATGAGAAATGTACATATTTATTTTATGAATGTATTAAATAAGAGGATATATGAAAATCAATTATGTCAAAAGTTTGAAAAAAGTAGGAAATTCATATCCTCCCTAAGGAAAAGTGTACAGGGAAGGAAAAATAATTATAAGATATAATAGCAATGTAATATCAAGCACATATAATAAAAATCAGCATAACTAAAAGGGTTCCTCTGAAATGATTAATAAAATTTTATGACCCCAAGAATTCTTATTTTAAAATTAACAGAGTTAAGGTGGGGAGAGAGAAAGAAAAGGATAGTGAAAAAATACCAATATCAAGAATGGAAAGGCAACAATTCATTGCAGACTCTAGTGACATTAGAACTATAAAAGGATATTATAGAAAATGTCATGAAAATAAATTTGAAAACTTAGATGGAAGAAAATGCATAAATTCCTTGAAACATACATACCTAAACATTGCAAGAAAAACAGAAAACATGAGTAGCATATTTTATGATAACCGACAAACTCTTTCTGACATTTATGTGAAATTGCAAGAAATATGAAATAACTAATTAAATAGTGAAGAACAAAACTGGAGAAATTACACTAATGCTCAGTAAGATGATACAGAACTTCAGTTTTCCCTTAGTGTTACACGGCTCAAGATAAAGCAGACATACCAAGTAATAGAATATTGAAATTAGAAGGAAAACACAAGTATTCAGACACGTAATACATGTCAGAGTTGCCATTATAATCTAATATATAAGTCTATATAGAAAAGGATTCTTTTCCAGAATATATGAAGAACCCGTATAAAATCAGCAGCCTTGATTCTTGAAGATGATTGTATAACTATATAGCTTTCATGGTGTGACTGTGTGACTCTGAACAAATTTTGTGGCTGACACTCACTTTATCCAGTGTATGGACAGATGAGTAAAAATATAAGGACAAAAAATAATAAATAATAGAGGGTATAACATATGGGATGTTTTGGGTGTTTTTATTTTTATTTTTATTTTTATTCTTTTCTACATATATATATTTGGAATAATGAAAATGTTCAAAAATCTATTGTGGTGAAGAATGCACAACTGTATGATAATACTGTGAACCATTGGTTGTACACTTTGGATGATTATATGGTCTGTGAATATATCTCAATAACACTGCATTGAAAAATCAGTTCAAAGACTTGAAGAGGCACCTAACATTTGAGAATATTACAAGCAATCAATGATCATTTGAAAATCTGCCCTGGATCATTAGGGGAATTAAAAAAAAATAAAAAACCACAATAACTTAACACTTACACAACCATTAGAAGACTTAAAATGAGCAATACTGAAAATACCAAGGGAGATGGCAGGAATATGGAACATCTACAGTCTCATATATTACTGATGTGAGGGCAGCAGGTACAACCCTTTTGGAAAACTGCTTCACAGTATCTACTAAAGGCTCAAATGTCTATCTACTCTTTGACACAATACCTCCTCTTTTAATTAAATAAGTATAAATATCCAACAAATGAAGTATATGTATCAGAGTGTTGTTACAAGTTGCTTTATTCATAATAGCCAAAACCTGGAAACAATACAACTTTACATCGACAAGAGAATAAATAAATTAATTTTAGTATGCTCATACACATACAATGGAATACCATGGAGCAATACAAAGATGAAATGATACTATATTCAACAACAGGAATGAATATTTTACTAGAACCAAATACTCATTGATTTTATTTATATAAAGTTCAATAATAGGCACAAATCCTTGATGAGAAAAGTCACAAATGGTTATCAGTAGGTTGGGGGGAGTGTGATATAAATGGAAAAAACATGAGGGAAACTTCTAGAGTTCTGGTATATTCCATTGTATCTTCATCTGTGTGATGGTTTCACAGGTATATGTATATGTAAATAATCATCAAGCTGTAATCATTCTAAGCTTTCAAGTTTAAGATTTGTACATTTTTGCATACATCTTTTATTAATTTTATAAGAAAAATGTTGGTAAATATGATTTTAATTATGTTGCTTGAACATATTACTCATAGGAAACATCTAGAAGGAGAACTCTAAAAATAGATATCATTGCCTTGGGTATTGAAACTTTTATTAGTTTGCTTTTTTAAAATATTTTTTCTAATTGTCTTCAATTTATCTTTCTTTAAAAATGTAATCATACCATATTAAAAGAAAATGCAACTTTTGGCTCAATGATGAAATGCACATACCAGATATTCCTGCTATGTATTATAAGAAGTCATCTAAATGGCAATGTTGCTAGAGATGATGGAGAACTGTGATAGAAAAATGCTGTCATCAGTAACATGTTCATTTATATCTCTAACAAATGAATAATGCTAATTCATAGTCCAAAATCAACAATGCCACAAGTTAAAAGTCCTTAGCTTACGTGAAGTAGGTTTGCAGAGAGCTGTTGTTTTGTGTTGTTTTGTTTTGTTTTTGTTTTTGCATGGGCAGGCACCGGGAATCAGAAAGCTGTTTATATACTTCATTTTTTCCCCATAATCTCTTTGGTGGCAACATAATTCTATTTGGAGTACATATGACCAAAGGACTTACAGAAAATAAAACACATTTTAGTTGAAAATATCAAAGTGCTTTCAGTGAAAATGAATACATAAATTCTTATATCAACTTCTTTGGTTGGTGGTTCATGCCTTCTTTCAATTAAGCCAAGCTGCAATATAAAATAGTGAAGCATTGAGGGTGAAGTCTCACTACCTTTTCCTCCAAGGAAAGTTCGTAACTCGCAATAACTTTTGGGTTTGTCTGTAAGTAGAGACATCATATAAAATTTTAGTGGCAATATTTGAGATTAAAATGCAAAGAGAAATCGTTTTGAAACTAATTTTAAAAATAATTCCTGGTATGAATATTTTATGGAAAGCAGTTCCACCAATTAGCTCCTAGGTGTGCAAAGACCTGATAGCTGGATGATGCCTGAGGCACATATAACATTAAAAAACTAAATCAGGTCTGAAGAATTCAGAGGACAGGTTGGAACATGAACATGGATTAAGTCACAGGAAAATGAAAGGGCTGAAATATGAAGTTCTTTAAAAATTTGTAATGAGATTGTAAACTCAATTCTCAGTTTCTCAGTCTGTGTAATTGCTTGGAGAGATGTGTACGTGTGAAGATTTGAAGCCAGATGTTCATCTTTTGTCCTCTCTTTGAATTTATTATGGATTCCTTCAAAGAAAATGTTCACTGGCGGGGATGGGGAGGGAGATTAGAGCTCAAAATCTGTCACATAGTTATGCCTATGAATCTTAGTATCAGAGGATTTGACAAATGACTGTTTACTATTTGAATATTCTTAAAAATCAGTAGTTTTCATTGGCTTTCCTAACCAGTAGTTAAAGAGTTGATTTTAAGTTTATCCACAAAAGCATTCTATATTTCAGATATTTTATATAGTTTCTATCATTTAAAAAATGTAATACTTAATGAAGAGTGAGAATAATAGATTTGTTTTTACCTTCACCATTGCAATGGGAGTGCAAGAATTAACATTAAGCATTTTTGTTTATAGAGCATTTATTTTGGTCCTTTCAAATCTTTACTTTCTAAAGGATGATAAATAATCCAGCTTTACTTTGATCTTAGATTTCCACTTTCTTATTTAAAAATAAAGTATAATTTAATATTTTTGGTAAGCTACTCAATTTCACCATGTGGCCCAACTCCCAAGGACATAATTAATTTATCATTTAATATGGGCAGCATTCTAGAGTGCAGCCAAAAATATTGTGTTTTGAAGTGTTTAATATTATTGCAAATGGAGCTTCAATGTATTAGAGAAAAACAATAAGGAAAATGAAATAGAATCACATTTCTATCATAAATATTTTTGAGATTTATTTATTTATTAGGCAATTATTTACAAGACTCTACTATGTGCCAGTTAGTACAATAGATCCTGGGTATATATGCTTTAAAAATCAATCATGGAACCTTCATTCATCAATTTGTGTTCTAATAGAAGAAAGAAATTAATTAAATAATCATATAAATATCTAACTTCCAACTCCTATAAGTACTAAAGAGGAAAACTACAAGAGTGCATAATATATTATAATGGGAATTAATCAAATCTGATAAATAAGGGAAAGATTTCTTGAGTAAATTACATTTTAGCTAAGAATCTAATGAGTAACTTAATGGAGATATGTGTCTGGTATTGCTTTCTACATAAATTGAACAAATGTCTTATGCAGAAATGAGCTTGAAACAGTCAAAAACCAAAGAAGATTGCACAAATGAATTATGGGCGAGCAAATGAAATGTAGCAATGTCATGGGACCAGAGGTAAATAAAGTCTAGCCAAAGTAGTGAATAAAAGATTGTATTGAGGATTCAGATCTTTACCCGATGAGCAATAGAAACCAATTAATATCAAAACAAAAGCTAAAATAAAGTTTAGTAACCCCACTTTCACCCATATTTATATATGAAAGTCCACATCTTCTAAGATTATTCCTTATTCTTAATACCAACTAAAGTGTTCCTTCTTTCAGAATGGGAGTCACAACTAGCTATGTGAAAGAGATTAAGTCTTTTAATTTCATTGATAAAAAGAAATGACTGATGATCTAAAATTCCTCATATCACCCCAAGTACCACACTTAACAAAAACAAATTTTGAAAAGAAGTCTTTCATATATATAAATGGGTTTATGATGTTGTTTTACTTTCCCACCTGATAAAAGAAAGACATTACAAAGGGTTGGCTTATGCAATGGGAATTTATTGGCTCAAAGTTTTGAGGCTAAGAGAAGTCCAAAATCAAGTTGTCAGCAAGGTGATGCTTTCTCCCAGATGACCAGGGCATTCTTGGGCTGGCTGCCAATGATCCTGGGACACTGGCTTTTCTATCAAAAGGTAACA